>JAYMSP010002823.1:0-22360 GCA_036897095.1 Plantago elongata
GGGGGGGGGAGGGGATACCTTGTATCTATCATGTTCAAACTTTATTGCTCAATCAACTGGTACTGTGCCAGGTATTGCACAACAAGGTCTCGAGGTTGATGATAGCAGATTGGGTGAGGCCTGGGTCCAAGGACTCACTGAAGGAGAATACTCTGACTTATCTACCGAGGAGCGTCTCAGTGCGCTTGTTGCTTTAATTGGTATTGCAAATGAAGGGAATTCAATTCGTGTAATTCTTGAGGTCTGACACTGAGAAATACTTGGAATTTGACAAATCTGAAATGAAGTGTTTATTATATATCTTATTAAAATGATATTGTTGCAGGAACGGCTGGATGCAGTGAATGCTCTGAAAAAGCAGATGTGGGCAGAGGCACAACTAGACAAAAGGCGAATGAGAGATGAAATTGTGTCCAAGTATTATGATTCTTTCAATCCCATGGCAGAGGGAGGCTTGAGTCCTATAGTTGGTGCAGAAAATAAAGTTCATGATCAATCTGCATGCAATATGGAGAAGGGCGAGCCTTCTGTTATGGAGGATCTTCAATATTCAACTGAAAATCCCACTCGAGAATTGGTGATGGGACAGCCTCCTTCCCTGGCTCAGCAGAATGGACACACAACAGAGAGGTCACGCATGCAGCTCAAGTCATATATAGGTCACAGAGCTGAAGAAATGTATGTTTACAGGTCTCTGCCTCTTGGCCAAGATAGGAGGAGAAATCGCTATTGGCTATTTGTAGCTTCTGCTTCGTGTCTAGATCCTGGTTCAGGCAGAATATTTATCGAATCACCAAGTGGGCTGTGGAGACTCATTGATAATGAGCAGGTAATACATTTTGGTCGAGTCTTTTCTCTTACCCTTCACTTCCCATATTTACATAATTAGATACTCCACATCTTGGATTAGCAATTGGACCTTATGTAACTAGACAACATATCTTACTTTCTGCTCCTGCACATCATCTGAGCTCAGTGCATACGAAATATGAAACATTTAATTTTGGCGTGGTGTATGGATGTAGTTCAGTTATATTATCTCGATCAATAACATTTTTACTGCCACAAGGAAGAAGAAGTATTCAAATTTTTTTAGAGATCTCACGATCCTTTTTCTCTGACCAAGGCACTTGACCACGCTCTTATTCAACTTCTTTTCTGCAGGCATTTGACTATCTCCTTGCATCTTTGGATACCCGTGGTAGCAGAGAATCTCATTTGCATGTTATGTTACAGAAGATTGAGGTCTCCTTTAAGGAATGTGTTCGTAAAAATATTTTAAACAAGAATACAAATCCTTGTGCGGAAGATCCTCTTGAGTTTAACTCTACCCTTGCTTCTGCAAGTATTGAGAGTTCTAGTGGTGCATTTTGCAAATCAAATTCTGATACACAGGAACCATCATATTCCTTTAGAGTTAATCTTGGAAGGGATGAAAAGGAGGAGAAGATCTCATTGAAGAAGTTCCAAGACATGCAGAGTTGGTTATGGAAAGAATGCTTCAGTCCGTCGACTTTATGTGCATTGATGTATGGAAAGAAAAGGTGTTTGCCGCTCTTGGGAATCTGTGATACTTGTTTTGTTATGTATGATGCTAAAGAGGATCTTTGTCCATCTTGCCACCGAATCCAGCACAATGTTGGTGATCGACGACAATATTCGTATGAACAATTCAACCATGGGATTAATCATTTAGATGTAGCAGATAGACATTTTCCTGATGGGTCTCCTCCGAGAATCAGATTGATTAAGGCCATGTTGACTTTGCTTGAGGTAATTTAATAGTGTACTGGATGATCTGTCACATCATCTGTTATTTCTATTTCCATGCATTAAGATTTGCATGTCGTTGTCAGGTTTGTGTTCCAGCTGAGGCTATTCATTCTTCTTGGACAGAGGACTGTAGAAGTGTGTGGGGCTCAAAGCTTCAGAATTCTTCATCAGTGGATGATTTTCTACAGGTATCAGTTCAGAAACAATACTTCTTTATGGGTTATGGAAATTGTCCTTTAGTTTCAAGTTAAAATTCCAATGCCTTTTTCTCAGCTTTATAGTTTTCAGCTGAAGTTTGTTGAAAATTTGTTGCAGCTCCTGACTCAGTTCGAGCGCGCTATAAAGCGTGACTATCTTTCATCAGATTATGAGACAACGGAAGAGTTGTTGACCTACTGTGGTTCATCTAGAGGCACTTCTCATGATATTACTGGGTTTCTTCCTCAACTCCCCTGGATACCAAAAACTACTGCCGCGGTGGGATTGAGACTTCTGGAGCTGGATGCGTCCATCATTTACACTCCTGAGCAGAAGGCTGAGGTTCATGATGAAAAGAAAGTAGAAGCTCTTCCAGTTGAGTCTCCTCTCTTATCTTTTTTCCTGTTTCACAAACAAAAAGACTTCCCTAGATTAATGTTATTGTTGTGAGTATGGTTCATGAAAGTTTTGTACTAAATGTGCCTCTTTTGCAGTAGTGTTTTAATTTGATATGCGAAGTAAATTATGTAAGGAATTACAAGTAATATCTTCAAAAAATCAATTTATTATTTACAGTAGTAGCTATGAGAAGTCATTTATCATAAAGCTCTATGAACTTATGTTACAAATAATGCACATCACGGTGGAAGTTTATGATTATGTGCATGCTATATTTTAATTTTTTAAGTTTGAGCTCTAGTGGAGTTTCTATGTTTTGGGTCATCATCTTTGTGAAAGTTCTCTGGAGGACGTGCATTGATATGATATTCAGGGCCATGTTACATGCCTATCTGTTATGTGTCGGGCCTAATGCTAACAATCTAAATTCTGAATTGGCATTTATAAGACACATATTGCATGGCTTGTTCAGTTTGGACTCTATAAAGTGACAAATTTTCTTTTCTGCAACAAGGCTAGGCTTCGTGTTTTGTGGTACTGTTAAGTAGCCTGGCTGTCCGTCGACATGTCTAATTATGAGTTGCATTCAAATAATCCTGATATCTGTATCATTCATGTTGGCTCATTTTCCTTTGTATCTTGTGTTGCAAGCAGAAGTTTACTCTAAAGTATGCTTACACCAAAGATGTCCACAAAGCCGAGACACTAGATTTCGACAGACATGGTGCAGTGAAAGAGGAAAACTGGGACCAGGGAACTCCTGGCAGCTCTGGATACAGGCAGGTAGTTCGCAATAAAGGTGGTCGCCCTCGTGGGAAGTCACAAAAGGGGAGCAAAAGTGCAATATCGCAATCTGGTAAGAGGGTCCTTAAGAAAGGCGAGACCTTAGCCGAAATCCTACTGCAGCAAGGTGGGCAAGGACAAAAGCATGGGCGGGGTCGAAGAACTGTTCGCAGGAGGAGAATTGAGAAGGTACCAGAAGAGACTTTGAAAGATTACCTGGACGACAGAACTGCCTTTAAGAATGTTACGGAGAATCCAAATTCTTCCATACAGGAAGAGTTGGTTAATTCGTGCTTTAAGAATGTCCTTGATAATGATGACCTTAGTAACAGTGATTCCGATGATAATAATGGTGAGGAGAATGTGTACGAATACCAAAAGTGGGGATCATCAAATTACCATGAACCCCCTGGGAGAAGTAATGAAATCGCAGAGATGAGCGAGGAAGAGGAGGTTGATGAGCTGGAGGAAGAAGTTGGTTATGACGAGGACGGTGAAAATTTGGAGGGAAATGTGGAAATGAATGATGATGAGTGGGATGCAGATGCTAATAGGCATCATGTTATGGGAATGAATGATGATGATGTGTACATTACTAGGGACCAACGGTTGGGGGTGAACGAGGATCAATACACTAACATGGACCAACGGTTGGGGGTGAGCGAGGATCAATACACTAACAGGGAGGGAGGGATGGATATAAATGATGACAGGGACGGACCAATGCAGATGAATGACGATGATGAGTCAGATGGATTCGGTGATGGATTCATCAATATGAACAGGGACGAAGAGGGTTCCGATTCGGAAGAGTACAGTGACTGAGTTTACAAAATTTTGGGTGACCCAAATAAGAAGGGTTTTAAATTTAATCTTTGGACCACAATAGTAATATAGGGTTAGTCGGTCTTGTTTAGCATAATTCTTTTGCTTTGTACTATTCTTTTGGGGGATGCAGCTTGAAATGGCTGGTCTGGTGTAAAATTATTATAGTACTAAAAGAAGGAACAAAGTTAAGCTTAGTGTGGCTTTTGCCTAGATGTATGATGGCCGCTGCTATATATATATAGACTGAAGTTTAATGCTTCTCACTAAGATAGTGTAGTAGTAAAACATTTTGCTGGGATGTACTCTGTTAATATTATATTATCAACCTTTTCCCATCCAGTGTTGTGTTACTTGTGTCATGATCATGTTTTACATCTAGACCTGTTGGACTTCTTTTGGCCGTTTCACCAATCATTTTAGCGATGACCTGAGATTTAGAGGTGGGATTGACGAGCATGGGTTCCATTGCGTGTGATTATTGATATAAAGTGAGTCTAAGTCGTACACAATTTACTCAGCTCAGACTTGTGAAACACCATTTTCACTCTACTCATATTGTTGTCCTTCTGTAAAATTTCACACATTTATCTTTTTAAAAAAATACTTTATACAATACTAACAAAAAAAGTAAACTACTCCACATCCAAAAATAATAAACCAAACACGTCATACATAAATTATTCATTTTATAGTCAAAATTACAATTTAACTCATCTTTCTAATATTTTACCATTACTATCTTTTACATTAAACTGAACACTGAAGTGTAATGTACGAAGTTATCTAAAATGATGAGAGTACTTAATTTATTTATTCAATATATTTTTATATTTTATTAATATCTATTATTTTATTAACCCGAACCACTAATGAGCCGATTCTCGATCCTTTGGTAAGTGCAGTTACTTATGAACAACTCTTTGGACGATATGGTGGTTTTACTGCAGCAACAGAGTACTTTCTCGCACACATTTTTCTCACTTATGCCCAAATTGAAAAACCTTTTTAATTAGTCACATGCTAGATCAACTTAAAGCTTCTAAAGTATTGTCGTTCACGCTTTATGTCAATTAACGCTTTTTGTTCGCTTTATGCTTTAGCTCGCTTTATACCCCTTATTTGATTTTTGTTTACACTTTTCTGAAGCTGCAAATTTTGAATTTAAACTTATATGCATGTAGAATTTCTAGGTTATATATTATTTTTTAAAATTATTTTTAAAACGTATTAAAAATTTAGTATAAATAAAATGTATTTTATATAATTATTGCGACGCACTTTAAGGCGCTCACGTCTTCATATTTTTTTAAATTTTGACGCTTTTCGTTTTACACTCCCGCTCTCACTTACGCTCTATGTGATCTAGGTCACACATCATTATTCCAGAGTAAGCAGACAAGCAAGCTTAACTATAAAATTATTATGGCTGAATTTGTGAAAATAAAGTGCATCTTATTTGTGTGAGTACCTTTCTCGAAATATTTGAACTTTTTGGACTCGTATGAAACTTTATATGTTACATTTATACCTCATCAATAATTTTTTATCACTGAGAAAATAAGGTGATGTAGTAAAATGAGACTGGAACCGAAAATATTTCTCTATTTAAAAAAAAATATTTTTATTATTACCATCTTAAAACTTGCCACCAACCTAGGGGTGAGCATATAATCCACCTGACCGATCCGTCTGCACAAATCGCCTTCATCTCACCTACACCCGCCGATTAATTTTTTTAGAAAACTTTATGCGGGTTAAATTTTTTATAACCCGCCAATCGATGGGTGGGTGGTGGGTTAGTTGGGTGCAACCCGCAACCCACTCGCCATATATTTTACATAACAAAAATTTATATATATGTTCATGAATTAGTTGTCCCCTTAATCAAATATATAAATATATATAATAGATTAATAACAATAAAAATAGAGTTATATCATATATATTAAGAAATTACATATCATTTTATTTAATTTCAAAATATTTTTTTAATTTAATGGATTATAATATATTTTAATCGATGAAGTATTTCACCCGTCAATCTGCCCGTCACCTACCTGTTATTGTAATCACCTGAACCGCGCCGTCGCGGGTTAAAAAATTATTCCACCCGCCATGAATCAGAAAAATAATCACCGACCATAAATGAATTGGATTGATTTTTTGGTTAAAACCCGCTAATACCTAATCCAACCTATATGAATACGGGAGCATACATAACAAAACAAAAGGACGTAGATATGGTCTCTTATCGAAACAAAAGAAACGTTAATCTAAACCCATTCAATCCATCCATGGAAAGCACAACCTGGGAGCAGAAGCTGAACGCGTTGACACACATCCTAACCAGCCCAACAACCTCACCGCAACTCCATTCGCAGCTCTTCATCGCCACACAAATCCCATGCTGCTATCTCAACTGGGACTACCCACCACTCTTCTGCTCCTCCACCCACCTCCTCAAATGGTCCATGGGCCGTTTCCTCAAACGGGCCTTGCGATTCGGGCTCCCGGAGACCTCTTGGCGGTCCAAATGTCCCTACCAGATGCCACCGCCACTGGTTCTGGCCAAGGGAGTGGAAGAAGCACGGTGGGATGATGAAGGGAAGAGAATCTGTGCTCGGACTCGTACTAAGGCAGCAAAGTTTGGAAAGGAGACGAGTATTAATCCATGGATTCCCTTTTTGATTCCTAATTTCTTGCTTCTGTGTCTTCTTTTCTGGGATCCTATTTCTGTTGATCCATATTGGGGATCTTCTTGAATTTTTATCTTATCTTGTTCATTCCCATTTCGATCAGATGATATCAGTCATTACGTAATTATATACGTGTCTTTGTTTTTTAATGGATAATGATTTGATTACCATTTACCAATCAATTCATGTGAGTTGTGGTATAATGAAGTGAAGTGCAACTCAGCTAAGAGTTTTTATATGATTCTTCTTAATTAACATGTTGGAGTTGCGATTTATAGTAAGAGTTTTAATGCCAAATTATGTATAATTAGATATGAATTGAATGAAATAGGAGAAAATGTAATTCATATTTAATTTAAAGAAAAAATTGAGACGAATTAAATGAAATGTGAAAAGTTGAGATTGATGCCCAGGTAGTATACTTGCATTGTACTAGTACACAAATGTATAATATGAGCTTTCTCTTTTTCGTTAATAAAGTTTGGTCATCAAACAGGGATAGACCTTCATGTAGCCTTCAACATTACAGAGTCATGGTCTTTTTATTGCAAAAATATTAGTTGAGTTACTCTTATACACTTGGATCCAAGTGGCCTTCCAAATTTACTTTGATCTGTCGCTCTCGATCAATCTCCCGTGCATTATAACTTTCCAGACATATAACTTTCTACCCATGTCATACCCATCCATCAATGTGATAATCTTGGTGCTATCTTGCAGTACTTTAGACCAGCCGGTCTTTGTATAATATAGATGCAAAAAAAAAGGGGTCACAACTCACTAATACATCAAAGCAATCACAAGAAACCGATAAACTGCATTGGAGGAGATTTCATGATCATTTCTTAGACTATGACCCGTGGTGATGAGTCATGAAAGTCGCCGTGGCATGATGACAGTCCCATGACGGGATTTTGAATGCATGACAAAATTCGATCTTTTTCATGTAGTTTTTAATAGAAATTATAAATGAATCTCTCCCATCTCTTGCACTCTAAAGAGCCTTATTGTATCGTGCTATCAAGTTTCCCACCATAATGTAAATACTGCTCTTTGATTATTTAAATATACATGTTAAATATTCCGCATTGCTTAAAAACATCTTGAGTATTTTTTATAAGAATTGAACAATTTTCTCTCCTTATAAAGAATTTTAAGGAGTAGATAAGTCCATTTTAATGTGGTATCAAAAAGTCCATGTATGTACTAATCAAGTTGATATTGTACCTGCCTGCTCTGAGCATGTCCCTTTCTATTATCACGTGTTGAACTCGGGTACATCAAAGAGATTGTTAAATATATCACATTCAACAATATAAGTCTGGTTCAATTATCTAAAAGACTAAAAACAAGTAGTTTACGTAGAGAAGAAGGGAAAGTTGAACTGGTTCAGTTGTAGAAATAGTGTAGCTATATTGAAATCATAAGTTGAGGAGACATGATTTGATCCGCTAATCGCGCATGGAATTTCACGGTGACCGAGAAGAAACAAAGGTAAAGGTGTTGACAAAGTGAAAAGAAGTGGAGATTTAGATTAGATAAATTAAGCAGCTAGATTATTAGATAAAATTATGTAGATAAATTGGGTCAAAGTGAAGCCAGCAGACAAGCTAGCTAACTAACCCATCCCTCGACTCCTCGTGATGTGATTTAATTGCCATTATTTAGTTAGCAGAAGTGGATACTAATCACCTACTTTGTCTAACTTTAGTTGGCCGATATATGACTTATGTAACAGTACTACTGTGTATTCTTAAACAAACAAATAAATACGATACCACAAATTTGAAATCTTTATCTTCTTTTTTTATAGGTTAGATAATTGCAATTGTTTTAAAACGGATGATATATGTTGGCATGAGGAAGGTGACAAGGCTCGGGCGATGGAGCCCAACGTACCGAGAATAAATATCACTCATAGGTATGTGAAGAATAAGGACACCCGATACGAACCTAAGAGACGAGAGATCGTCATTGACTAAACGTATAACTAGTGAGGTGAGATTTATTTGGATTTGAAAGAAAAGTTGAGCGGGATAAAATGTACAATGACAAGTCCCTGGGAATGATTTGACAGTGCAGCAAAGTAAATGTTATTCCACCCAATGAACATGGTAAAATTAGTTTTATGTATGTATCAGTGGCTGCTGTTTTTAATACAGCACAGAAATAGGTTGTTGAGTATAAAGATTGATATAAATGCATGAACACGACGGAGTAAAACTAAAGTAATGTAGGGGACGGCGGACCTCTGCTCTATAGATACACACACACACACACAAGTTGCAGTACTATCCATTTCATTAAATTCAATTGAATCAACTCAAATTACATTACATATTCTGGTGTATACAATACATACGTTTGGTTTTGGAAGTTGAGGTTAGCTGCTCGATATCATCTCCAAAATTGATGGAAACATTAAATTCGACCCAACAAGTAGACAAAACTATAATGGCTTCTCCATCTACCTTACCCGTCACGGACCAGTATCCTCCTCTTTCGTATACCTCAAAAATCAAAATACCTAGTATGTATATATATATATATATCAAGCAGGACTGCATCACGTTTTATGTTGCTCATTTTTTTTCCTTTTTCCAAATTCTTAAAAGTTTCCTAGAGGTATGATTTTTAAATAACTTATCTCCAAAATGTGATCTTATATTATCAATGTTATTATAAATAATTTAAATTAAGATCAAGTCTCAATCGACTATAATTAAGACATTTCAATTGAGAGAAAGATTGATTTAATAATGAATATTAATTTCTTTGTAATAAATTTTATAAATTAATTACTATACTTTCATGTCTAATCATATTTGATATAACATATCTAAACTCAATACATTAATTTTGATAAAATATAATATTTTGAGATTGATACTTTCCTATTGTAGAGTCCTGAAATCGTGTTTAACAAATTTAATTAAACAAATGAAAAAATATGAAAATGTTGATAACATTTTCAGTGACGATATTTTAAATGCATTAAAAAATAAAAACTAGAAACGAACAATTGTAATTTGATCGAGAAGTGGGAATTTTACATAGAAGATCTAAATATAAATATATTTATACTTTAATAAAGAAATGCTTATTGAATATTATTATCGATTGAAGAGAATCCTTTGAAAATGCTTGATGTAAAAATAGATAAAATACTATGTGTCTTATATTGCAACTGACTTCTAAAATAACGAGAGCTAGCATTGAAATAACATGAACTCCAACAAAATGATGAATAAACTGAATAATGGACGATTTTCATCACAGTCGGGTACGCTAATTTTGAGTAATCTAATCGAGTCGCATACACACCTAGAGTTTTATAGTCGCAATAAGGTGCAGGTAAGTCGGAGTCTAATCCGAACATACACAATGGTTCATACGGAAACAAATGAATGGGCGAAAGGGTGTTGCATGTGTAGTATGAGTAGAAAAAAAAATTGAAATAACAGTTTTTTTAGTCGGTTGTTGAATAATTAATAAGAAGAGTTAAACAGGTTGTAAAAGTGAAATGACACTCTAACCAGTGGAATCACAGTTTAACATGACAATATATAACGTGTTTTGATTGTCGATTGCTAGAGAATAGAGAAGAAGTGTTATTGCAAAAGTGATGACAATTTTACAAGTAAATGACAATTTCAAAGTCCATTAAAAGACTTATTATATTATTTAAATAATGGAATTAGTTTTTAATAAAGTAGAAGATGTTTAGACGGCACACACTATGGTGCGGTCGTGGGAAAAGAGTAACCCGATCGGTTGCTGCAACCGATCGAATTACCTGTTTCGTTGGGTCCCAAATGGGGCCCAACCCCTTTTTTATTATTATTATTATTTTATTATTTAAAAATATAAAAATTATACCGGTGTTTGTATTTTTCCAAGATCTAAAAAATTAGACCAGTGAAGATATATGTTCTCATACATCAAATATCACCATTTGTTCGTATACGTTCGTATTTTGTACTGTTTCACTATTCTACTCGTATTTTCAATAAAAACGTCTCTTTTCGCTCTAAATTTTTAATATTCTCATTAATATAACTATAAATAAAAAATTACCCGCGACTATAGCCATAATGAAGAAAATCGGTCGCGAAATACGATCTCACCACCAATTTTTCGGCCACCACAACGGACTCTCTTATATTAAAGTTAAACGTATACAATCGTTTCTAGAAGAATATGTCAACCACTAATATTATGCATCTTTCAATTTGCAAGCTAGTTTCATAATGTGGCTCTTGGAAAGGAGGCGCAAAATTCCCACACCTTGTGTTGGGTCTATTTTAGAGTTTCTTACACAATGTAATCATGAGGATTTAATAATGTCACCTTACTTCATTGAATGGCGGAACATGTTAATTATTTATTTGTGAAAGAAGCACACTTTTACAATTCTTACTTTCCCGTCCCTAAATTTTAGTATATGGCACCCATCCCCAAGATTAGGTCATGGCATCCAATGTTTCTAAAAGTGAGTATCTAGGAAGCACTTTTACAAATCAAAGAAGGTATACAATGTTGAATATTGTGGTTTTTTTAAAACTCAAATTCTTGTTTCTCCAATCCGTTCATCATAGTCGAGACTCGTAAAATATAAACAAAGTTACAGCTACCATATTAATAAATTACTAAATAAGGGCGGGGACCATGTTGATAAGAATGCAATTTGTGGGGTGGGGGTCCTAGCAATCCATGAGAAGAGTTTGGAAGTTAGGTGTACCCCTCAATATATGACAATTTTTAGAGGGCACATGATGCCATTTCCCCTTAACCATAATGGTTGTTCTTCATGTCCCACCCACTCCCCAATCCACGCATAATTACCCGGTTTCTCTTTCGAATTTAATTTCTTCCTATGTTTTTATTTTCATTATTTCCATTTCATTTTAATTGTCACTATATTTGACAGCTCATCCTGAAGATGATACATACACTTGCCCATCTGTAAAACAAACAAAATGAGAAATATACATACAAAACAGAAATAGAAAGAAAACAAAAAAAGAAAACCAAGGAAGAAGAATTAACTCAGGCTTGCTAAAAAAAAAGCTTTCCATATATAACAATCTCATTTTTACTAAATAAGTCAATAACTCTAGAGTTAATGGAGTTTATTTTAAACAGATTTTAAAATGTGTGACAAACTACAAAGTCTTCTGTGGATGTATGAGTAAGAACAAGTGCACGATAATTTATATTTGTTTGTACAATTAGATAAGCAAATCACCTAAAAAGCAGTCAATAAATAACGACACAAGCTCAAAGATCTGTTACATCCTTACAAGCGGAAGTCCGCAAGAGTCGGGGCGTTACAACATGTCTTTTAAGTGAATAGAGATATACGTTTAATGGAATTGTGAAGCCGGATAGCTTAATATCAAATGTAGTAATGAAACATGGTATATTGGATAAACTAGATTAAGGATATACGATGTGTGGTGTTAGAGTGTACTAGTGACACTTTGATATAACACTGGAAACACTGGAGTTGTATGGTGTAGTGACAACACTAAAGACACATGAGACAATTAGAAGTCAAATCTAAGTGGGATTCTTTTACTTGGAGACAAAGTTTTATTTTCTAGTTAGAATAGAACTCTTTTCTTATTAGGAAAGGAATATATGTTGATTTCCTCTAGTATATATACACATGTAGGTACTAGAATAAATCATGAGAAAACATATGCAAAAACATTGAGTTTCTAGAGAGAACCACGGTGATGAAGAGAGAACGGAGCTGGATAGCTTGGTAGTCTGGTCGATTCCTTGTATACTGCATTTTGGATCTTGGTTAATAGAAATCTTGGTATTTTGTGGATGTAGGCAATTGCCGAACCATGTAAATCTTGTGTTGTGTGTTTACTTATCTTCTTGCGTATATTTGTTGGTTGGTTTGTAGATTGTTGGATTAAATATGGTTGATTTGCATTGTTGGAACCTAACACTTGGCTTCGTCTATGGGAAGAGAATCAACTGTATCTGTTCATCAACGGCATCTCCGAAGTTCGACCTCAAACTGCTTGAAGGAAAGACAGACTTCGATTTGTGGAAGAAAAGAATGCGTGCTCTGTTAATACAGCAGGGTGTGGTCGATGCACTGACGGAAAGGTTCGAGGAAACCGTGTCGGCTGGGGATAAAAAATTGATCATGAGCAAGGCTTACAATTCTTTGTTATTAGCTTTGGGAGATAATGCCCTTATTGAAATTGGTGATCTTTCAACAGCAAAAGCAATATGGGAGAAGCCAGAAGAATTGTATAACGACAAGTCTGATGCAAATAAAATCTATGCTCAACAGAGGTTATTCGCATTCAAGATGGTTGGAGGAAAATCAATCACAAGTCAGTTGAATTTGTTCAAGAAGATGGTCGCCCATCATGACAATCTGGAAACTGATGAGAAGAACATGATGAGGAGCCATGACAAGGCAATTATCTTATTAAATTCACTCCCAAGATCTCTTGTCCCATTCAAGGATGCTTTGGTGGGAGATCAGAAGCATTGACATGGAGTCTGGATTACGATCAAGGGAGCTGGATCAGGGGGGTGTTGCCCCAACACTCAGTACTGGAGAAGTCCTCATGGTGAAACAATATCAAAAGTTTCCACAAAAAAAGAAGCAATATCCCTACCAAAGGAAAGCTCAGAATAACAAGGAGGGTCCTGAAATAAGGAGGTGTTATTATTGCAAGAAGCAGGGGCACTTGAAGGAGGATTGTATGAGTCTGAAAGTGCAGAAGGGAAAGGGTGTTGTGGGAACATCAAATACCAATCATGGCGCGGACATTACAAATGCATCAGATGTCTATTACACTGATGAAGCTCTTGTTATTGAGGTACTTTCAGTCACTCAATCTGGTAATTCAACTGAATGGGTTATGGATTCAGGTGCGTCATTCCATATGACACATATCAAGGAATGATTCTCAACTTTCAAGCATATGAACTGTGGATCAGTTGCTCTTGGAGATGATAGACTACATGTGATAACTGGTATGAGAACATTTAGAATTGAGACGTTTGACGGAGTGGTAGGGGATTTGCTTAATGTGAGGTATATGCCACACCTGAGAAGGAACTTGATATCTCTAGGATTAATGGACACTAAAAGATACAATTAGGCAGGTGGTACTGATGTCCTTTAGGTTTTATGGGGGGATACGGTAGTTATGCAAGCTCTGAAAATTAGGGAATTGTATTAGCTATAAGGTAAGGTTGTCACTGGAGAAGCTGACAACGTACAGTGTCCTGGGAACACCCTGCAGTGTTCTAACAACACCGTTCTATGTCATAGAAGACTAGCACATGTTGGAGATAAAGGTCTTATGGATTTATCTAAGAAGGGACTCTTAGGTGGAGACAAAATATATAAGATGGAACTTTGTAAATGTCAATTTTGCATCTATTCAGATTAAAATATAAGATAATATAGGTACAATAAATAATAAGGGCAGAAAAAAGTTCAATTATAAATATTGAGCTTTAACATGATTTCATGATAACATGTACTTTTGTAAGGCTTTTTGCTTGAATTTTACACAACCATACTTGAATCAAGGTTATTGATTATATAGTAAAATTCTCTAATAATGATGATTTTCCTATGCAATATCATGAATTAATTTCTGACTATCGAATTGCTTTGAAAGAAAAAATAAATCGACCACTAATAACTATCAATGCATGCAAATATTTCACAAAAATCATGTTTGTAGCTATTTAGCTTCCGATCATCAGAAAAAAAAAATTAAAGCTATTTAGCTTCCGGGTTCGGTCCAAGCATAGCTTATAAATGCTTGTGGATCAAATTTCATTATTGGCACCTCCAACCGTATTTAATTAACTATCTGCTTGGTGAGCCTATGGAAAATGTTGGAATGGTGAGACTATTAAAGCGTAGCCGAGTAGTAGCTAAGATATCCTGAAGCTAAAAGATCACATGTTCGATTTTTTAAAATGGGTGATTTTACTCTCTGTTGAATAGTAATTTGAGTCTAGCATATGAATTGATTAATTTAAACATGTCCAATTATGTAATTGTAATATTCTACCTCTAAAAAAGATGTTGAAATAAGTTTATAAGTGGATTAATTTCACTCATTTTTATCAATATAAGTTGTAGTTTGTGGATGCAGTAATTCTTTTATTCATAAAAACCTCAAGATTTAGAGATCGAATCACACCTTTAACCTATATTGATTTTTCATTCAATCTGCTTTGCCAAGCATATGAAAATGAGCATGTGGTTGTTAATATATTTATATAATTATATCAAATGAGATAAATTATACTTTTTTCGTCTCAACTTCATCTTCCCTTATTTCATTTTGATTCGTTCCAACTTCATCTAGCTACACATCTCCTAAATGGAAAATCTATTTCTTACTTTATATATCATATCTTCTACTTTATTCAATGTTCTATTTACTATATCACCATCTCCCCTACTTTATTAACTATTTTTCATATTTTAGCACCTTATTTCATACTTTATTTACTTTTTTATAATATTTATATCCAGTTTCACAGAAATATAAATGGATTAAGATCTAAGTTATGAATTCATATCCGGCCTTAGTACACAAAATGGTATACCAAATTATCCGGCAAATCAACAATAGTTGCAAGTTAAATTTGTAACACATTGACCTATTTCTCATATTCTATTAGGGTCCCAAATTTTCACCAAATAGGTTTGAAAAATGGGGGCACCCATGACCATGTGACTCGTCCCACCACAAATCACTCCAGCCTTCTCACTCACTGTCTCACACAGAGCCCCCTATAAAACATCACACAAAACACCATTTGCCACAACACAAGAAAAATACACTAGTATCCTCCTAACTCTTCACACAATACCTCCTCTCCTTTGCAATGGCTTTCTCTGCCAAGCAATTCTCCCTCTTCCTCCTCTTCACCCTCTTAACCTCCCTCCACACTATCCACGCCAGGGAAAGCCAGTTCTTCAACAAAGTCTCCGCCGCCACGACCACAACCACAACCACAACTCCCGCAGCAACCACCACTAACACTCACCCATCCACCGAACAACTCCCCAACAACCAACAACAACAGGAAGAGGAACAAGAACCCGATTTCGTAGTCCCGGATAAAGAAAACAGCTACGGCCTCTACTCCCACCAGACCGGCCAACTCCCGCCTTCCACCACCACCAACACTCAACTACCACTCAACAAACATCTACCCAAGAACTACAACCCTGTCGCCTACGTCACCCAGCCCGAAAACGACGATACCGATAACTCCCCTACTTTCACACAAAAGAGTTTCGCCACAAATCCCACTAACTACTACAACAATGCTGCCACCAACAACCGAAACTACTACGATACACAACTCGAGCAAGAACAGGAACCAGAGGAGGAACAACCGGAGTACAACAACAACAGGTACAACAACAACTACAATTTGGGAAGCAGCTTCAACAGCCAGCCACAGGGGCTGAGCGACACCAGGCTCACCCGTACCACAACCGGCAACTTCAACGGAAACAACAACGGTTTTCGCCCGCAGCCACAAGGAATGAGTGACACAAGGTTCTTGGAGAATGGGAAGTACTTTTATGATGTCAATAACGAGAAATACAGCCACAATCATCCTTATGAGACTTTGAAATCGATGAACCGTTACAATGGAAACAGGAACGTGTACTCAAACAGAGGAAATGGGTATGATCAGTTCCAGAACCAGAATTACCAGAACTACCAGAACCAGAATTACCAGGATGAAGATCAGTTCCAGAATGAGGAGATCAATTACAACATGCCTTGATGGAATTAAACCAATTGCTTGTTTGGTTTCAATCTGTTTGATGATGGTTTGTTTAAGTTATATGGTTAATTATTAGGCCAAAAAAGGAAGAAGAAACTACAGATTTTTATTTATAATGTCATGTGCTCTGTTTCGTTTCCTAGTTTGAAGAAACTGAAATTAAGGGATTTTGTCATTGGATGTTGTATTGCTCTTTTTATTACCTGTTGGAATAAATTGTATATTACCTATACTTTCTCATTCTCAGCTTCAAATTCGAGTTCTCGGTTAAGAATTTAAAACTCGAAGATCCGGAAATCGAATTAGTCGCGTAACAAATGATCTTACATTCAGCAATTGTAAAGTTGGTTTCGTCAAGGTTACATACATTACAATTTGTTGCAAGTGAATGTCATTGATGCTATCATGTCAATGGTGGCCTAGGTGAATGATTTAACCACTGGGTGTGAATTGGAATAGTGCAGATATAGAAAAATACGGTATGTATGCTGCAAAAGAAATACTGCAATTCGATCTAGAAATGTGAAAGTGAAAAATATTTATAGGTATGATTTGTTAGAAATAATTATGTTGGGCAGGCTAGGCTAGGCGTTCCTTTCCTTTTGTTAGTGTAGTTAATAATGAACACCAAACATTACCTTTAATAAAGCTACAGTATGACCTACAAAAAAGTGGAAATATAGTTAATTGTTGATTAAAGAAAATGGCGGGATTCATTATACTATATAGGATTTGTAGTTGGGCATTGATGAAAATCTTTCAAGGTGGGAAACTACTTTTGTCCTTTGGCAGTTGATGGATATTTTAGTAAATTTATTCTCTGGGGGTCCAACAGAGAAAGACAATTGTGTACTATATACAATTTGTTTCTTATGTTGTTTCTTTCTTCAGTATTTTTTGGCAAGAATTCAGCTTCTAATTTCAAAAGATAAAGCCAGAGTTTTTAGTGATACATCTTTTTTGCTTTTTCTTTAACCTTTTTCTTATCCCGCTTCATATTGTTTAACAATCCTTTGTTTGGAAGAGCTTACATGACTTATTGATATAGAATTTGAGTGTACTTTTTCAATTTTCAAAATTTTCGATTTGAGTGGGAGATGACCGCTCCAACGGTATAACAATCAGGGCCTACAAATGCAGTCAAGAAAGCAAAATATCTCTATAGCAGAAGTAGTACATTTCAACTTCCAAGTGCATTTCTTTCAGTGAAGATACATAAGAACTATACAAGTGCATCTGAAAATCCATAACCTTGATCATAATACTAGCCAGTAGTGAGCGAGCCATTTAATCATCCATTTACTAGTGGAAAAGATGATCATGTGATGAGAGAAAAATCTTTGACTAGTATGTACAAGTGTACCGGGTTGAGACTAGTCCCGCGTACTTACCACTGAACAAGGCAAAGAGCAGGAGTGGACGTACAGTTGCCCATTATCACCATTATCTCCATAAGCCATATAGGAGTAGGACTATATCTTTCCATCTATCCATAATCGATTCTTGACAATTTTATTTTGTATTTTTTTAAGTATAAGATGAAGAACCAGTGGTACACACTGCATTATGGAATTTTGCTCGTGAACGAATTTAATGCCCGGACTCCAATACTATATAGCTAGTCCATATCACAGGCCCATGTAGTTTGTTTCACATGTATCTTCAAATATCTGTAGATCGAAACCACTTTGTTATACCGTTTACTATGAACGGTCATGTCAAGCGACCAGTAAAAATATATATTTTTATACATTAAATTTCACAATTATTTGTATACGTTCATATTTTAGACTATTTCAGTATTCTACTCGTATTTCAATAAAAACATCTCTTCTTACTCTAAATTTTTAATATTCTCATTAATATATATATTAATATAAATATAAATATAAATAAATTTAAAAAAAATCAAAAAATTGACGACCGCCCTTTACAAAGATCATCACAGTGTGAAATTTAATTGTGAGAAAATCGATTGCTCCACAACCGCTCCTCTCAACTAATTCGCGATCACAATAGCGGACGATATTACAACTTTCATATTACTACTACTACTTCTCTAGTTAAGTTAATATCATCCCTTTTTTTCCTTTAGAAGAATATATTTTTTCATTTTGATTGAATGTTATAATATACCGAAATTTGGATCGGTTCACAAAGATTAATTCAAAAACATGTTAGTTCCAAATTTTATCTGTAAAATGTCAATAGAATAAGAGTGGTTAAAATTGAATTACCAGATTTTTGAATACAACTGATTTTGATCAATCCTGTTACACCTACATAAGTCCCGTCTAAATTAAATGAACTAAGACGCATGACTCTCTAGGATTGAAGTCGAATTAATTAACCAAATCGAAATCAATAGCGTTTCTCAATGCTCGTTTAAAGTATCGCAATAATCGATATACATAGTAACGAATCGGTCAACCAAAAGTATGTATGATGGTTGACCAACCTTACAGGTATATCCGACCTACCATTCGCACCTATCTACAACGGTTCCGAGCCTGGACCATCAGTATTCAACCCCCTTGATTTTCGGGGCACATGTTGACCTAGAACATCGGTTCCGAATTTAGGAATACAGTTCCGCAACATTTTCTATAAATACTTATTATTCGTCCCTTCTGAAAGTAAGTCCATTTATAACTTTTAGAATCTATAAAATACATATCGTTCCTAAGAATTTTCCTAAATATGTTTTGGAGGGAATGGGGTGGTAGGAAAATGAAAATTTCCATGCCAACAGTGCTAAAGTCCGTTGTCCACAGTAGGATGATGCGTTGCAAATTATTAAATCTGAAGTTGTGGTCAAATAATTTTTTGGCGCTGATGGCGGGAGCCGTGGGCGACAATATTCTTTATTTATTATTCACTTTTTGTTTGCTCAAGTTTAAGCATCAAGGTTACGACAAACAAGTCTTCTTGTCTTGTGTTTTAATTAATTAAACCCAAGGGCAGGATCACAGGACTAACCGATTCAAAATTGAAAAAAATTCTGCAAAGTCTTTTGACTCTCAACTCAGCCACTACAAGTACTAGTACTATTTCTATTTAAAATCAAAGATGCCATGTTACCATGATTATATTTCACAGACCAAAGCATATTGCAAGTCCAACATAATAATGAGCATACAAACTGTAATTCTAATTTCTAAGGCCAATTTAACACCAACGTTAATATATAGCTAATTAATTTGCTTGTATTATTTCTTGTTTTTCCTAGGGTTCCGCTCTTACAAATAATACAAGCAAATTAATAATGAGCTTAAAAACTACTCCAAATTCCCAATTAGCAAGTGAAGAACCATCGGCATTTGTGTATGAGCCATTTGTCCTATTCGACGGGACCATTTATATCATTCTACGGGAGAAAAAATATAGTCCTGACTCTCTTGATTTTGTTGATAGTGGTTATTATACTCCTCCAGAAAACGCGGGATCATATCTCCCTCTTTCCATACTCGATCCTCCATGACAGGTTTTTCTCATTCAACAATCTTTCTTCATAATTTTTTTCCGTGCCCCTGCACCTGCACTTCCAGTCTTTTTTATTTCAACAGAGAATAGTATCACCAGCCCTTCCATTCTAGAGATAGAGCTTCCCGTTCTTCCCCCCCCCACACACACACACACATTTCAATATCATTCTCTTTTATTTGCAAATTTTCAATCCATTTGTTTAATACAGGAAAATACTACAATATATTTCACACATAATTGAAATCACTTTGCATTGACATTTATACACAATATTCAAATTCAATTAACATATAGTTCGAATCAGATATACACTAATGGCCACACAAACCGTGGAGGCCTACCGACCGGCTTTACATAAAATATCCCCTAACACAATAGGGGTCACACACATAACATAAGGGAGTACACCAAAGCACGACAATTCTCCGAAAGGGTTACACACTTCATAGACATATCAATGAGCTTAAATGTACACATAATCCATGCTTTCACAAAATAGTTTTCACACATCGCACATACAACAAATACATTTTTTTGATACACATACTTATCTTTTTTTGAAAAAACTATTATATCATTACTTGATATAATAACCACATAATGTTTATAAATAAAAAACTATCCATATATATATATATATATATATATATGTCAGAAAATAAAAGTAAAAGTGTCAAGAGTTCCTGTAATCCCCTTATCAGAAAGCCGACTCGAAACTGAGATTAACCTAGCTATACATAAAATCTCTTCTAACTGACATAAAAATATGAATATGTTACTAACTTTAAGGACTACAACACTGAAGGATTTACTGATGATGGCTTGTTGATCTTCATTATTTTATTTTTTCTTCAAAATTTCTTTACACATGTAATTAATAACTCCATACTTGATATTTCAGGCCAGCTTAAAATACATATTACTAGGTTCAGATGGAGAGATTGGTTCTTGGGGTCATGAACATGTCAGGTTTGAATATGCTCTTCCTATATAAGCTTATTGATTGAATTGTTGAAGTTGAAACTATGTGCATGATGTGATCTTCGGCAGTGATGGATATTCACATATGCTCCGTTGCATCTGATATGGGGTGTAGACTAATTTAACATGTATATTTTTGTTCATTTTTCATAAACATAAATGTGCTTGTGTATGTTATGGATGAATTTGTTGGTTTGAAGTTTCAACTATTTTTGCATCTGCTTTTTCTGTAGGATAAGTGTTAAAGAGTACAGATTTATTTAAAAATGATTCTTGAAGAGAGTCTGTTTCCTATATCCATGTCTCACACAACCTGGTCCTGGTGTGATATTATTTTAGGAAAAGTTTTTGTGTTGGACACCATACATTTAAAAGCACTTAGGGTAACATTTTCATTATATTTTTTGTTTTTGGTCTTCAACTCAAGAACTTGGCTGGGGAAATTTCTCAAGAGTATGTAAAACGACAGGTAAAGATTTATATCATTCTAATATCAGAAGTGACTGCTTATTTGGTGCACACTTTAGTGTCTACTGCCTTCAAATTTGAATAAAATATGTAATAGTAATGTTTTATCAATTCTTAAGATTTGGTGATGAAGAGATTGTTCCATTGTAAAGATTTACGTTCATTTCAATTGAGATTTTGGAGTAAGAAGAATATGCATGTGAACTTACAGAAAGGGGGAGAGAGAAGGGGGGGTGTTCCTTGGTAATATTTAGCCTTAAATTTATAGTATATATACGTAGCTTATAGATTTTAATGTGCTGGTATGCATGTCTCTCGAATAACACTGTGCAATATCTTTATGAACTGTTACTTTCCTTACACCAGACAAGTATTTCCACCGTGGTAGTTCTGCTGACTCATTTATGCAATACTATTTCTGCATAATTTATCTTAACATGTTTTTCCCCTGCAAAATATTTTTTAGAGTGAAGAATCCCCAATTGATGATCTGATGGAGCTCGTCGTGCAAATAGTTGCTTTCCACATGAAGGTATGGTTATCCCATCTTGGATTTACTTTTCTTCTTATCAAACTTCACAAGTTATCAGATCATACTGTGTGTCTGATTTAATTGTGATATATTTTAGGATAGAATGTTTGTGTTATGATTTAAAGATCTTTCTACAAGCATCATATTGATTCATAATTTACAGAACAGAACATTAACTGTGATTTCATATGTTTGCAGCACAATGCTGAGCCTGAGCATTTTGTAACGTATGGCTGTAACTTCACAAAATATGTTTGTTACCGGAGCGTCCATCTCTCCCATATTCAGCAAATAACGTATGGCACGGAGCATTTTGAATCAGAGTTTTTAATATCTAGTTCGGTAGTCGACAAAGACAATGCTGATTACAAAAGCTAGGTGCATACCAAACAAACTAACA
>JAYMSP010002824.1:0-22352 GCA_036897095.1 Plantago elongata
GAGGAGGGGGGGGGGGGGGGGGGGGGGGGGGGGGAAGCTATTCGTCGGAAAATTCACGACGAATCGCTAATAATAACAACGAATAGCTATTTGTCGCTAAGTTTAGCGACGAATAAATTTATTCATCGCTACGTGGCGACAAATAAATTTTATTAGTCGCAACGTACTGATGAATAAACTTAGTTGACTCCAAAAAAAAAAAACTACCGACGAATACATCTATTCGTCGCTAGGTACCGACGAATAGTTTTATTCGTCTCTAAGTTACCGACAAATTAATCTATTCGTCGGTATTTAGTCGAAAAAAAGAAGAAAAATCAAAATATATCAGGTTGAGCGACGGATAAATCTATTCGTCGCTAAAACTCTAAAATCTTATATATATTCACCACAAATAGCCTCCATATCATCTCATTCCTTCCTCTTTCTCTCCCATTCTCCCTTCTTCCACCACCTCTCCTTCCTCCTCCACCATTCTCCCTTCCTCCACCACCTGCCACCGTCCACCGCACCTCCTCCACGACCCGCCGCTGCCTCCTCACCTCCACGACCTCCTCCGCCACCACGGCCTTCCACACCACCATCACACTCCACCGCTGCCTCCTCACCTCCACTGTAAAACTCCATTTTTTTCAACCGTTATTATTTTATTATTTAAAAAAAACTTTTGATTTTACTCATTTTCATTCCGATTATCATCCTCGTCTCGAATTCGTAATTTAATTAAATTTATTTACGAGTTATTTGGAGTCCAGAATGATTTGGGTTTATATTTTTATATAATACACATTGTACCCCTCAGCCAAACACAAATCAGTGTCGCCTTCTTCTTCGTCTCCTTGGATTCGAACTCATCCAGGTTTTGATCGTTCTGCGATTTCTTCCAACAAACAACTCCTTTAACTCAGCCTTTCTCAAGCTCGCAAACTACAAACTAATTCATTGATTTCAGTTTCAACCTAAAAAAACGAATCGAGCGGTGTCATTCTTTGTCTTCTTCGTTGTTCAATCTTCAGCAAGTGCGAATCCATCAAAATTCATACGGTAAGCTTCAATTGATTCTGGCCTCTCTTTCGTCTGAATTTCCACTTCTTAACTCATAGAACTTGTGTGTCTTGTGAGGAATTGATTTCAAGCTTAACAAGCTTAACAAGCTTTGTTTGTTTCGATCGGCATCTACCTCAGTTTTGATTCGCCTTTTGGAACTCCCTACTCTTGCAAGAAGCTATTGAAGGTGAGTGTTCTTAAATTCGATTTCGAAAACCTGAAAGTACTTGATTTTATATATACGTATTGCATCAAAGTTGTTTATAAATCACTCTTTTAAAAATTGCATTGAAGCTACTTTTCCATGCTTCAACTGAAACTTGATTTTTGCACGAAATATTGATTCAAAATATATATCTATATATTATTGATTGATTGCTTGACTGATTGACTGAACGAACGAACTGTGCGCAATTATGGTGGAAGCTACTTTTTCATGCTTCAACTGAAACTTGATTTCTGCACGAAAGATTGATTCGAAATATATACCTATATATTATTGATTGATTGCTTGACTGATTGACTAAACGAACGAACTGTGGGCAATTATGGTGGTGGTTTCCGAGTGGATATAAGCTTGGGCAATTGTGTCTGTCGAGTTTATTAATTAGGTTCCTCTGCTTACTATCCCAAGGCGCGAGGCAGAAGTCGCCGAGGTCTTGGGAGTAGTAGTGTTTCACCCATGTACCATGGCATGGTAACGTCTGTCTGTTATCAGAGTCATTCCATGTTTGGAGCGATAAGGGCTTGGAATGGAGTTATAAGGTTGATTACACCAACAAATGATTGATTGTACTGTTCTGATTGATTTCTTATATAATATGATTGTATATTTTGTCTGTATGAATTTCTTGTTGATATGTTAATTGTCACTGTCACACACGAACACCACTGAGACTTTTATCTCACACTCTTTTATTTTCCTTCCTTGTAGATTTCGGAGTTTAGTGGAGTACCGTGTCATGTAGGCGTTCAACAACTTGAGTGAAAAGTGGGTGTCATATGGGATTTTGTAACTTTTAGCTTGTAAAAATTTGTACTATTATCCCGATGCGTTTGAAAATGGTCTATTTTGTTAGATACATCGATCGTTGGCTTCTCAAAGTTCTAAAACTTTATTTTTGTTATCAATTTTAACGCCCTTGTCTTTTGAAAAATTATTTTAAATTTTCAGGGCATTACACCACCATCTGTCCATCGCACCTCCACCACGACTCGCCGCCTCGAATCTCCTCCACCACTCGTCGCCTCTCCACTCGCCGCCACCACCACTCGTCGTACCTCCACTCGCCGCCACGGTCCAGCCACCTCCATCGACCTCCCATCTGCCAATGGATCCAATGATGAAGAAGAAGAAGATTATGAATCTCAGATTCGAAAGAGTGGAACAAGAAGAAGATTACATCTGTTTTTTATGTTTTATTTTATTTTTATGTATTTTAGTTATAGAAATACCATAACATTGTATTATTGTTTGTATAGTATTATTGTTTATATTAAAATTTGTATACATTTTGCAATTTATTGTATAATCGTATTGATTATTGTAGTTTTGATTTGAATATCAATCGTATTATTGCTCGATTTGATTTCTGGAGTTTTAATAAATCAAGATATCACTCGATTTATTATATTCGTATTTTGTATTTTGTATATTCGTATACGGATTATATTCGAATATACGAATTATTTTTTTAAAAAATTAATATTTACCGTCTGTAGATTTTCAGACGGATGAATTTATCTGTCGGGACAATTTTCCGACGAATAATTTTATTTGTGGGGAAATTTACCGACGGATAAATTTAACTATCGACTACTTCGATTTAGAAATGAAAAAAAAAAGTTAAAATGGGAGTCAATTCGTCGGCATATGTCGCGACTTCCCGACGAATAAATTATTCGTCGCCCTTGGTTCATTTGGCAAGACGGACTTTTTATTTGTTGGAAAGAATTTTACCGACGAATAAATCGCTCTTGCCGACGGATTTATTCATCGGCGCGCGACGAATTTTTTGTAGTGATTCGACATCAATGTTGTCGTGTTGGACATGTCCACATACTACCCAAAAAACGATTTTAGTGTCCTGATGGTTGATGGATGTGTATACCAAACCAGCACGCACCAAAGTGCAGACATCGGTAAACAGACACTACCCGATTATTTGAAAAATTGACGGTGGAGTGTATCCTAGTATGCAAATGTTCACAAGGTTAAGATTTTGTTTTGGTGGTGAAGACATGTGTGGGGTGCTGAACAAGTTGATTGAGGTTCATATAGAGCATTTCCTGGTGGATGAACAGTGTATTTTGACATACACAAGTTGTGTCGGTTCTATATAAAACGGAACTGCTTAGTAATTTAATTTTAAACATTCAACATAAACTTCATCAATAATATAAAAATATCATTGATGCTATTAGTAAAAATATTTATATTCTCAAAATTTATATTTTTTTTCATATTCTAACAAGATTTATTTCATTCACAACGTATATTTTGATTAATAACATGAACAATTTATTAATGATATATACCGTTTCTAAACAAGTTACTAGAAACTATCTCTTGATGTGATTACAATACAACTTTTTTCATCTAGAAAATTAATACAACATTTAGGTGGAAGTAATTTCTTTATTGAGCATAAATAATGGGTGGGAATTTTGGAAGAAAAAACAAATTGGTTACATAACTCACCTTTCTATCCTCAGTTTGACCACACGAAAAGATTATATTGCATATTATAAATGACATTTCATTCAAATATATTTAACCGTGTGCTAATAATCTACGAGTTGATCTGAGACCATGTCTCATGGATCTTGAGTTTGATTGTGTCTAAGATGTTGTGACAAGGATCATGCATTTTAACTCTATATCAATTTCTATCAACAATATATCACGTTGAGATATTCCTATGAACC
This sequence comes from Plantago elongata, assembly GCA_036897095.1. Taxonomy (NCBI): domain Eukaryota; kingdom Viridiplantae; phylum Streptophyta; class Magnoliopsida; order Lamiales; family Plantaginaceae; genus Plantago; species Plantago elongata. Next base: position 3,976 of record JAYMSP010002824.1, read on the forward strand.
AACTATATTCCATATACCAAACAATTATTGATTGGTTAAAGTTCCATTGGTAAGTATGGTTTTGAATTTTTAATTATGTCACGGAACGAGGCACTTGAGAGAAAGGACCCGTACTCACGGCAGTGGGCTTGACTTGTTTTGGTTGATGGTCCATAAACTATACCACCAAAGAATCTTGATACATGGCCCACTTTCCTACCCTCACTCAAAGTGTAGAACAACATCAGGTCGGTGACATTCTCAAATTAATAGTGTGGAAAAATAGATTAATAAACCACCCGAGAAAATAGACTAAGGTAGTGACCATTATTCATGTTTTTAACTCAACAATATGAAATAAAACCAGCATTAAAATCAACATAAACACTTTATTTGTTACTACTCCCTTCATCCCGAAAAAATTAATACATTATTATTAAATTTTAGAAAAAAATGAATGAAAGATGAAAATGTGGAGAAAAGATTTAGGCATATGAGGGAAAAGGTAAGGTCTTATCGATATTCGATAAATTTGTGTATAAATTTAATCATTTAAACTAGTTCTTTACCTATGTAGATTATTCTTTAACGGTCTCGTTTATACTAGTTTTTAAACATATCGTGTAGAAAATGCACATCCCAACCACGCTCGAAATGTCTACATTATCTTATCACTGGAAGAAATGAAGGCAGTGATGGGGCAAAGGTTGATCTCCATAACCACGACCATGATATAGCTAGCAACCTCTCATAACTTATGTTTCCCCAGAGAAATGTCAACTTCATGACAACTAGGTGTAATAATAAGACAGATAACAGCCATGATTCTTGTCACATAAAGTTCTTTGAATTTAAATTTGAATCTGAATAGCCCCTTCTCTTAGGATATGTATGCTTGTACTCCACCTCATCTTACTATATATATCCTTTATTGTGTTACATGAATAGTACCAGGTTCCAGCCTTCCGGGTACTGGACCACTGCCTCACATTTCGTTCACGTGTATAATAATACGATATTGTAGTACGTACTTCCTCCATCCCATCTTAAAGTATATGATTTATTTCATTTTGAATAAGAGTAAAAGATAGTATAATCACATTTGCAATGGATATAAATGAAATATGATAGTATATAATGTTGGCATAGGACAAACAAACTGCTATACTAAGAAATTGCCCTACTTATTACCCCACTCACTGCTCTGTGACTGGGAGTCTGTCTGCATTTTGGGCATGTGTGAAGATAAGGATTAGCACCAATATGGGAACTGGCAAATTAAGGGGCTGCTGTACAATTATTTGTGCTCAATAATTTTCTGCCATCATCCATGAGTACTTAACTTGTTTCCCATCTCTAATCTAGCCTCTTATACACTTATGCTTGCTCCGGTTCGGTAACTCACTTCTACCGGATCATATTGATATTTTTAATATTCACGTCTATAGATCATCCTGAAGAATCCGTGTTCTCATCTACAACTAAGAAAATTTCAAAACCGACCATGTATTGAGTACGGGGTGACCACCATTGTGGCTTTACTATTGTGTCCACGTCTACGACTAAAATAATGGATTAAAATTTAATATATGTCTCATCCTCACCTCCGACAAAATACATTTGAGAGAGACACCTTCTTCACTATCACTTCTACCGAATCATATTCATATTTACGCAAGAATTCGTGTCTACGACTACAACTAAAACAACGAAACAAAGCTTAATATATGTATCGTCCTGATCTCTACCAATCACATTTGGGGGTACACCTACTTCAATAACTCAATTCTACCTACTTATATACATATTCATATCTACAAACCATACTCCAGAATTCGTATCCACGTCTATATATGTCACATTCTCACCTCCGGCCAAATACATTTGGAGTTTGAGTCAGAATTATTATTAAGCATTTGACTATGTTTTCTTCAATTTAAATTTATTAAATTAAAATGAAGTAAACTAAAATAACATAGCCTCACTAGTCCTATGACAAGAACTTCTCCATCCTCATCCTAATCCTCACTTATTGATTACTAACACTTAATTAGTATGAGTGTAATCATTAATTAAGTAGTACTAGGCCATAGTAGCCTTGCCAAGAACAGTGTATAAACAATGAATAAGATAGGCTCCACAAAGAACATATGGAAGATAGAGGAGCAGATAAAAGAAGCATGAGAATAATTAACTTTAGAAACTCTCAAGTACTACCACATTTGCCTGGTTGGCACCCACTGAATGGTCCAATTGAGTGAACAATAGAATCATTGTTTGGACCTCACTGACCTTTAACCATCCATGACATTAACTATACATAAAAACTATTTACTCTACGGCATGATAAATATTATATATTTTATTTATATTTATCCTAATATAAATGTTATATTTTTATTTTTTATAATATTTTCAACTCATTTATATTCGATACACGTTTATCTTATATTTTATAATGTACGTTTAACTCCGTTATTCAAAATTTAATATTTACTAGACCAACCAAACAAGCTGATTCCAGCTTTTAAGCAGCTGGCAACAGCTTCAACAACAAAAATAAAGCTACCCCAATTGGATGATTCTTTTAGGCTCTTATTCACAAGCATTTCCCTACTTTACTTAATGGACCCCTATCAACTTGCCTCTATATATATACACTCTCATTTCAAACTCACTCATCACTCATACACTACATACTACTCATAACAACCCATACAACTCATAAGTTCATAACAACAGAAGTTGTTTTTGTAAGTTGTAATAACACAAAATGGCAAGGTTCTTAGCATTAGTCTTGGCTCTTGTGATGGTGGACATTTGCTTAGTTGCAAATGCTGGTAACTTCTACCAAGATTTCGACTTGACGTGGGGCGATAACCGCGCTAAGATTTTCAGGGGAGGCCAGCTGCTTTCGTTGTCACTAGACAAGGTCTCCGGTTCTGGATTCCGCTCCAAGAAAGAGTACTTGTTTGGGAGGATCGACATGCAGCTTAAACTCGTTTCTGGCAACTCCGCTGGCACTGTTACCGCATATTATGTACGTCTTCTCTTGAATTTGCAAACATATCTACTATATTATGTTTATAGCAACTAGTTCTAACTTATAATACTTTCTTTATGTCTATTTTACAGCTATCTTCGGAGGGTCCGACTCACGATGAAATTGACTTCGAATTCCTTGGGAACGTGACTGGCCAACCCTACATACTCCACACAAATGTCTTCACTCAAGGAAAAGGAAACAGGGAGCAACAGTTCTATCTCTGGTTTGATCCCACCAAGAACTTCCACACCTACTCAATCATATGGAACCCTCAGCACATAGTGTAAGCACAACTAGACTTAATAAATTCATCAAACTACTTATATTTTATAAGTTATAATCAGATATGGTAAAAGCAAACACTGACAAACAAGGTTCTTCCTATTCCAGATTCTTGGTGGACAACACTCCCATCAGGCAGTTCAAGAACTCCGAATCAGCAGGCGTTCCGTTCCCGAAGAACCAGCCGATGAGAATCTACTCCAGCCTCTGGGACGCCGAAGAATGGGCAACCAGAGGGGGGCTGGTGAAAACTGACTGGGCCAAGGCGCCATTCACCGCGTACTACCGGAACTTTAATGCACAGACTTGCACTGGTTCGTGCGCTTCCGGTAATAGCAAGTTCTCGAATGGAGCATGGCAAAGCGCAGGGCTGGACGCCTACAGCTGGAGAAGGCTGAGATGGGTTCAGAAGAACTTCATGATATACGATTACTGCTCCGACCATAAACGGTTCCCACAAGGCTTCCCTAAGGAATGCAGAAATTAAGCATAGTCATCTAGCTAGCTAGAAGATCATGGAGCTTGTTCATTACTGCATTTCAGATTATTTTTTCCTTCTATCTCACTTGTTTCTGACTTTCTGTACACAATGCAATAAACTATATATTCGATTGTTGTATATACACCTCTAAAACTAAATGCTCTTCTAACTATACTCAACAGAAGCAGGACTCAAATCAGGATAACACGGGCATTGATAACACGTTTGCAGCATCGATAACACGTATATACGATTTCGAGTAGGAAAGCAGGACTCAAATCAGGATAAGTTGCGCATAAATTTCATATATACCCGAAACTTTGAGGTTTCATACATAAACTTATACGATTGTATGCATATCTTGAAGTGGTGGTCAAGAACACAGGCCGTTCCGAATCATGGAAATGTGCCCGGAATAGATTATTATCGCTTTCGTGATAGCTAGTGAGTGATTAACAAGTATAAGACCTTAAGAAGGATATGGGATGAACAAGAGAACAAAAACTGTGAATAGAGCAGGGTATTTATCTCATGTTCCAGCATTAGAAAGCTTCCTCAGTGTGTTTGCAATCTCTTCAGCTGAAGCTCGTCCATTAACATATGCGATGAGCGGGCTCTCTTGCGGAACTATATCGTCCCTTTGGTAGCTTCCGGCTGTTCTGAGTAAATCCTCTGAACCTTTTTCCACAATTCCTTTCATGATCAGAGTCTTGTGGGTTCCGGCAATCAGTTCCTCATAATCTGTGTCTCCGGTCTCCCCCAAAATCACATACATATTTGCCACGTTCAATCTCCACCGGACGAAAAGGTACCTATTAGTACAATCACAGAAAACATGTCCTAGCAGAAATTAGATCGCTGAAGCAGAATATGTCTCATAAACTTTAGGCCTAGCTACCACCAATAAACAATCAGTGAATCAGACATAGAACAGCGAAATACTATCAACTTAAAGTGTCTCGAAACGAGTTTACACAGGCAGAAAGTTCAAAAAATGACCAAGATCATGAGATTTTTAGGCCATGTGCAGTTCAGGTTATTGAAATAAGAAACACAAGAACACTATACCGAACTTGTTAAACATACCTTAGAGCCTGTGAACGAGATGCAAGGAGCGGGACAACTTGCATTCTTGTGGAGTTTCTGCAGTACATTAGATGGCAACGAAGACCCCTCATCCTAAGCTTCTGCCTCATATCGTCAACTTTCCGAGCCTGCAAAGTCGTAGTGCAATATAAGTATACTGGGAGCGCAAACAAGCAGATTGCATTTCATATGATATCACCCTGACTCCAAACCAAGAATTTTTTGTAATATCATACGCACCTTACTGGGGTCCTTTATCAAATACGAAAAGCAGTGAGAATTGCTAGATTTCACATCTTCTTCAATAGGACTTGCGTGATCATCTGATTTTGCATCTTCAGTTGAATTCATTAGCTTCAGAATAGTCTTTTTCAAACCATCATATCCCCACCGATATTCGATATGTGTTGCATAATCCGGATCAGGCAGAACCTTTCCATCTTCTTCAGAATAAGTACCAGGATAATAAACTTCACTACCACTGCTACATATCAACGCATCAAAATCATTTACTTTGACGTTCCCAGACTTCAAGAATTCTGTCAATTCCACCATTGGCATAGCCGTTGACAATGCAAAACCTGACATTCTTGCAATCTGAGAGTCTAACTTGATGGACTTCAAAATCTCTTGGATTAATTGAATCATTCTTCTTTCGGGTTTTCCCTTGGAGTCATAACAATCAAGGGCTAAAACAATGAGTTTACGACGCCTCCTCAGCATAGGAAACTTGCTTGGTATATCATTTACCTTTCTTTCTAAACCAGAATTTTCTGCACCTGGTTCAGGTCTCTTCATTTTGCTCAGGACACGCTTAACTTGGTCTTGCAGTTCGGGGTTATCACCAGAAGCAGCCAGATCAAACGATTCAAATATTGATGATTTTTCACCATCGAGAGATAGCCGCAGAGACATATCTTGAACATCTTTAAGTGAATCATTCAGGGATTCCTCCATCGCTGTATCATCAGATGGAGTGTCAGTTTGCCATTGTGGGTGCCTCATCCGACATGCTGCAATCCTTGTTAAGTATATTCGGCAGTGCTCAGGCCATGAGAAAAGATGTATGTTCTTCAATCCGTTCTTTTGGCACTCATTCCACAAGTCCTTTTTGGATACCAACTTGAGAAGTGCATCAGCAATCGCCTGCTGATCATGAGGATCTACAAGCAGTCCATTGTTCAATGCCTATATATTCCATAAGAACATTTACATATTAGTACATGAATGATATATAGTGTAGCTTTCGCTGTTCACCGATAGAAAACATTTGGACTTTTACCCGATGAATATCAACTGGGCCACCGTTCTTAGTTGCGACCATAGGTAATCCATGAGCTGCAGCCTACGATTCCAGCGAGAGTTAGTACTGGACCATATGCATAGTATAGAGCCATGAAAATGCAGCCAAAACAAACCTCAATTAATGTAAGTCCAAAGGGCTCGATGAAGGCTGGATTTATGAAGACTCCCTATCAATTATTCATTTGAAATAAGTCCGCTGGGATAATAGATTGAATAGAAATTCTCAGAGTAAAGCATCAACTAAACCTTTGTTTTGGCAGCCAAGCGATATATATCTGGTACATCATTTTGCTTGTGATGTTTTGGAAAGGCCACTTGCCCGTAGAGATCATACTTGTCAATTAGCTTTAATACTGTGGTAAGTACATTGGCACTTCCTCCAGCCATCTCGTCTATGTCTTCCCTATTCCCCATTATAAGAGTCTACATGCAAGCATGGAATTCAAAATGAGGAGCTGCCAAAAATGTAGTTTATCTTGAAGCATTTTTATCAACTTACAAGATTAGCTAGCTCCCGTAGTGGACGACATTCTCCAAATGCTTTCAGGAGGGTTGTTAGATTCTTCTTCGGATCAGGCCTTGATAATGCCAGAATCATTGGCTTGTGTGGATTAGTCAGAAAACGCATCACCTGAAAAACCATAGTTATAACACTTGTTTATGGGAGAGAGCATACAGCTCAGGTAAATTTATATACATGGAAATAAACAAGACTCTCAGTGAAGCTAGGGGTTTACTTCTGCCCATATTACAGGCACTTTTTTGGGGAGTGAACCATCAACATTGGTAAGTAACGCTAAGTCACCATCTGCTTCAGCGGTTTCTTCATGGGCCAAAACATTGCTGAAGTCCATTCCAGGAGTGATTACCTGCAGAATGTTATGAAATCTATACACATAAGATTCTGAAATTGACATGGCCATGTACTCTCGCCCGAAGTTAACACCATAAGTATCTGATTCTGTCAAAGTTGAATGGCTTGAGATAATATGAATGATCCAAATCAGTTTCATATAGAAATCTTAACAGAACAAAATCAAGCATGGTGGAATTTCAATGCACCAGTAAACAAAGTCTTAAACATAGAACAACTCTAAAAGAAACGGAGCACCAAGTGAAGGTACATGATCATTTTTAGGCTTGCTAAGTTTCCAAGATTCAACTTTACATCCAGAACTTATGATAGAATCCCCAGGTTAATTTGAATAAAAATACCCTGTGTAACAATGTAACTCATCAAATCCCCTCTCATTTTAACCACACTAAACTCCCTCGTACTTGACGAACATTGCATCAAAATCCCTTTTTCTCAAACATGGAATACGGTTTCTGCACCAAAACATTCTAAACTTGGAAAGAAAGAGGTCTCAGTGCAGTGCTTAAAAAAATGACTACATGAGGGTATAGTGTGTGATAGAGATAACTGACGGCATGTCTAGCAGATTGTGCATAAAACTGTCATGTTTTATGAATGTTCCCCGGACGTCTCTAGCAAGAGTAATGTATAGGATCTTAAGTTTCAGAAGACTTTGCTTACCGCCATTCTGGGCATAAAACGGCCATGACAGTTAACACGTCGCCTCGCACGTGCTCTCAAAATTTTCTCTAGCTTCACGTCAAACCCATCATACAATCCCCACTGCTGATCAATCTCCTGCTTAGTACTTGTAATCACCAGCTCAGCAGCATCCAGCGATAACTCTTCGGCCTCTATCCTCCTCATGATCCGGTAAGTGGAATTAATATCCTCTTTAGACTGTCTCCCCTGCTTGAGAAGCTGTTCGAGCTTGTTTCTACCAAGTGAGTGGCCCGTTAGAACCATCGGAACATTCAAAGCACCTGAAAGAAGAGCAGCACTATCCCCTGCATCAGCATAATGACCGTGAATTACATATGGCCATACAGGCTGCCCTCCACCAATTTGTTCACCGAGAGCCTTTGACATGTTAAGAATGTGGGCCAATGCTCCATCAACAAATTCTTGAATGTGAGGCCACAACAGTTCTTTTCTGAGGTACTGGTCTCGAGGACCAAAAGGTATTCTCACAATGTAAGCTCCGCTGCTTTCTCCTAGATCACCATCATTATCCTCAGCTCCTGTAGAGAGCATCTCAGTAGGCTCACCGTAACTCCAGTCCACTTCAGGTGAAGAAACTTGCCTGGTGAATAAGTCCACTCTGTATACTCCAGGCATCTTAGCCAATGCTCGAGCAAGCTCTACAACGTATTTAATCTGACATTTTTTTCCATACATAAATAGACAGTCAGCAGAAGACACTCAACATAAAAATGATGTCACATGCTAATAGTATATCGTACGTTACCTGACCACCTGTGTCAGAATCCCGACCAAGCTCCATATTTTCACCACCGCGGACCAGACCATGCAAACTGAACAAGGTGAGATGTTAATCAAAATCTTTTGCGCCATAAAACATAGTACGCAAGTATTAGCATATACTGTTATACTCGAGTAAACTGTGAATGGAAAGACACATATAAGTAGAAGCAAACTGCAACCTAACTACTATCAAAGCATTGAATTAAGTACCTAATGAGGACGATATAAAGCTTCTTCTCCTTATTAGCATCTGACCATGATTGATCCACAATAGACAAATTCCGCTGCAACATCCCTGCAGTATCGAGTGGGACAGACTCTCCAAGTACCTCTCCCTTTTCACCTTCAGATAAATCCTCGGACATTTCTTCTGTCACATCCTTCCGGCCTTGTTCTTGTTCCCACCTCCGGTGTGCTACTCTTTGCACAACCTCCCATTCTATCTACAAATTTTAACGAATGTCACATTTGGGAATTAAGAGAATAGCGTCACATGACAAATATGCTTCCTTGTTAAATCAACCAAGAACATTATCGGTTGAAAAAACAATACTCCACATAGACGGTGACAACTTGAAAATAAAAGGATTACCAGGGTGAGGAAAGTGCAAAAGCATCATTAGCAGGGGAGAAAATAAACAATTGCATTTCACTTGCTCACACAGCATTTGCGTAAATTAAAAGTCCACCATAAAAATAAACTTGGATCACAGACAAGTTCAACAGAGGCTCGAAAAATAAAAGCCGAGGAAAAGAAAGGAAATGTTGTTTGTGGCTGTGGTCCTTAATTAGCTATAAAACAGTATTCACCGGAGAAAAATTGCATCAAGAACAAACAGTAATTGACAAAAACACCTTTATGCAAATGCAAGTATTTATTTAAACTGAAATCGAATCAAGCTTATTCTCTGAGAGGGAGTCACACACATAAGTGACTCAAGGAATCAACCATGTTTCTTACACTAGTGATGACAAAAGGAAGAAACACGGAAATTTTATACACTATTAATTGTTGCGCGCAACCTCAAAATACACCGTACAAATACAACACTACCAACAGAACCCGTAAACTCTTGATTGAACAGAACCAGTGTGCGTTTTCTTTACAAGACCAATATTCTTTTCGAAATTCTTGGTGTACGTATGGAACAGAAACACATCCTATGAACTGAAAAGAAACAGAATTACGAAATCTTGAATGAGTATGTAAACTAGATAAACTCATAAATTGGTAATTTAGTACACATGCCAATACAAAACAACTAGCCGTAACTCAGGCATAAAATTAACCATTTTTGAGATCCTATACATCTTATGAACGATTAAACAAGTTAAGTACATCAGCTTACCAATCAAACTACAACCGCGATTACACAGTGAGATAGTATTAATAAGAACAGCTACCAATCAGACTACAAACGAAAAGCAGTTATTACATAATGAGATAGTACTAGTACAGTGTAGCAATTAGCAAACCAACCTGTTTCTTCTTGCGGGTGAGATGCCAGATACGCCAACACATGTTTTCGAGGCGGGAACTCCGTTCCCTGGTGTTTCGTGTAGCAACAACCTTGATCCATGTCCTGTGGAGATCAGTCTCGTCGACACCCGTAACAACTTCTTCAACGAAGTACTTAGTGGGATTAAAATTAACAGCAACAGCAGCAGCCTTGCTCTCTTCGTTGATAACTGACGACGAGCCACTGTCCAGAATCGCCTCCAGATAGCCGTTTATCCACTCATTAACAGCCATACTAATTACACTGACATGCAATTTGCAAAGCTGTGTTAGTTACTGGTAATTGGAATAGACAGAAATAATGGAAATCCCGTGATAGTATACAATTTGCATTGATAATGATGATTATCTCTGTGTGGATATCAGCCGCCTGATAGTATACAAACTCGAATTGAATTTTAAAAAGCTCAGAATATATTTTGAAGTTAGTAATTTCTCAATTCGAGTTTGAAGCCAAACATGCGACGGAGGAGAACCACATGGCGGTTACCTTAGTGGGGCCCTTCGAATCGTGACATACACTGATGGTGGTGGTGGATTTGAATCGATCGAAGAAAGAGCTAACGAGAAGATTGAACGATCATCATCATGTAGTGTTGAATTGATGATGAAGGTGGATAGTTACCATTTCCTCTGTTTCTAGTTTCAGCTCTACAAAATTTCAGGACAACCAAATTTCATGGCCTATGATCTCACTAACCTTGCTACAAAATGAATTTTATACTATCTGTAGCTCATCCATTTAGCTAGTATTTATACCTAATTATGAAGACGCTCATCATTTTATAACCTCGAGTGATTAAAACAAAAGATATTATAAGAGTCGGGATATGGGTTAAGAAATACGAGTTCTAAATAACTTATCTAGATACGGATCTGGAATTATGTTATTAACAAAATCGTTGATGTTATTAATTAAAAATTTATGTTATAAAAATGTATGTATTTTTTGTGTAATTATATTCACACTTTAAAATAATTGTAACATAGAGCCCTTTTTAAAGTGTTTATTAAATCGTTGATAATATGATCAATAAAATATAAGAATAAATTATTTAATTAATTTTTTTAATAAATACCCTACAGTTTACTTATTGTGTCATATTATAATATATCGCTTGAGTGTTATAAGTTTGATGTTCTGATAAATAAGCCTTTGGGTTGATGTCCGAAAGGTTTACTAGTGTGAGATTATAGTTACGTTATTATTATAAGTATAAAATTTAATTACTATATATGATTAATAATTCATAAGTTAATTCCTTATCGAGATGAATTAACCAGGATAGAGTGCAACGGAATGTTCGTCTCCTAAACTTCAGGATATGCATATTTTACCCATCATCAAGAACTTTATGACAACATACCAAATGTTTTTGTCTAATTATAATAGGTATTATGTTAATATGATTATGATTAAGATAAATGATGAATGATGATATCAATCCATTTGATGAGCTTTTGTGTAAAGAAGAGATATAAAGAAGAGATATTGCATTATCATGGAGTCTATCTTTCCCTTTTAGCAAGCAAATATGCATATTGAAATATATCTTGATAGGAAGAGTAGATAATAGTCTGAAAAGTTTTCCATCATACAAATTTTAATGGAGGGAAGGAGCTAAGATTAAGTTGAATATATTTTCGTATGATGCAAAGAATTTCAAAATAGAATATTTTCAATTTGTATTATTATTATATTATCTTTGTCATCTCATGTAAAAATTGCATGTACACACATGTTCCAAGGTTGTCCGGATCCCAATGTGAGACGATGATTTGATTTTGGTGATATTAGGCAGGTGTAAGTGTTTTGTATGCCTGCCCATATGAGGGGTAGAGTACACATATCCCTCTCTATCTTGCTATATTCCGTTGCTTTCCATACCCCGTGAATGGGATGGGATGTCCTCAGGGGTTCGACTCTTGTTTCGGATTCGCATATTCTATAATTTGATAGTGTTAATTTCAAGTGACGTGAGTCGAGTTTTAAGAAGTATATAAATATATTCTCTAAGTAAAAGTTTTACTACTATTTGTTAGAGTCAATTTCAAATAATTTATTGAACTCGATTCTTTATTAGTTTGAGCAATAATTATAATCTATTCAAGAAATTACTTTTGTCCAAGAACTTAAATTCATAGAGCTGAAGTCTTAGAAAATGTAAGATTTTCTTAAAAAGTAAGAAAGTCAAAGTTTTTTTTGGTTTTTTTTAAGTTTTTGGACTTTACCAGTCCAACCAGCTGAATTTCTTAAAAATCGACGAAACACACATTTTCGTTATACTTTTAATAGACTTTGTTATCATTTTAAGTTGTTTGCATTTGAGGTTTTAGTTACATTTTAAAAATATTTTATTAATGTTATAAGAGATTGTGTGATTGTTTTAATAAGTCAGTACAAAAGTATTGTACGTTTCAATAATAATTTTAACCTCTTTAGTTAATTTTTAAGATATGTGTGATGGTTTTAAGGAGTTACATGATAATTTTTATGATAATTTATTATAGTTTTAAATGACAATCTAATATCATAAACAAGTGAAAGTTAAAAGGATGTCGTTAAAATATCAATAAACAAGCTTATTCTCAAGAAATTTAAATTATAATAAACATCCATTAGGTATTTTTCTACAGAAGCAAACTAAGTTGTTAAAATAGGCATTATATTTCTCGGTTAAACTAATTGGTAAACTTCAACTTCTTTGCCTCTTGTTGTTTGTGGTTGTCCCTTCAATGCTACAATTACCAATCTGAGAGACTTATCATCAAATTCGATGTCATCGTCATCACCTGCATAAAACATTCGGTAGATGAGTTAAAATCATAACAACTCTCGTTAAAACAATCACATTTGTGTTTAAAACAAGAAAGAAACATGTAAAACAGACAAAATGTGGTAAAAACAGTAATAATATCGTTTAAAACCATACAAATACCTCTTAAAACTATAATAAAGTAGGAATATGTAATATAAACTAAAAACAGTAACATTTTATGACATTGACTTGTAAAACTATAACAATGACTCTTAAAATTATAACAAACCATTTGCAAACAATTAAACTATAAAATTTTTATAGAAATGAAAAATCTAATGTTGCTGCTTAAGACTAAAACAGTAGATCTTAAATCTATAACATGTGCGCTAAAACTAATAACATGTGTAAATAACGAACGAGCGAAAAGTAGTAATATTGAAGCTTAGTAACATAACAGTAAATATTCAAATTATAACAATGCCTCTTAAAACTTTAACAAAGTAGAAACATTAACATTAGTTAAAAAGCAATAAAATTGATGTTTAAATCTATAACATTGACTCTTAAAATTGTACGAGGCAATTTAAAACTCTAATAAATTAACTTTTAAGTAACTTAGAAATAAAATGGAAATGTTACAACTTATATTGATGTTTAAAACCATCGTAGTGACTAGTAAAACTATAACATAGCATTTGCAAATAATCGAATTATAAATATTCCATCAGAAGCTAAAAAAATATGTTGATGCTTAAAGCTACAACAGTAGATATTGCAACAATAAAATATGCGCTAAAAACAATAACATACATAAATATTCAGCAGAAGCTAAAATCAATAAAATTGAACCTTAAAACAATAGCATTGCAACTTAATGCTATAACAAAGCATGAATGTGTAACACAAGTTAAAATTAATAATATTAATACTTAAAACTATAATCGTGTCTCGTAAAAGTATATTAACGACTCTTAAAACTATAACAATTTACTTACAATTAAATTATTAAATCATAAATGTTAAAACTATAAGGTTGATGCTTAAAACTTAAATATCAGGGCTACGTTTAATAACTGTGGCTCTGCATAGACACAAAAACAAAGATGAAATCTAGGGTTGTAATAAAAATAACCGTCCTCCACCTGTCAAAGCGCCCGTCAACGATGATAAAATTTTTTTATCAAAAACCGTCCGCGGATTACAAATTTGTAACCCGCCATTAAACGGGTGGGTGGCAGGTTGGTAGTTGACCAACCGCCAACCCGCCCACCCGTCCGTTATATATGTTACTAGTATGTATTTTATATTTTATTGTATTAGATTAATAGTAATAGATCTATATTATTCAAATACTCCTAATTTATATACTTAAATTACTTGTATTAAAATTTGAGATTGTGTAATGTTTCTCTTATGGGTGTGGCTTATTTTATTGAGGACTTTGAGGTTATAAAATTTAATATCTTTTTCTTTAACCCGTCATATATATTATTATTTTTATGCGTTAATAAACCACCAAACCGTCCGCTTTAAGTAGTCAACCGACCCGCGACGGTTGAGAGAAAATTCCAGCCGTCGTGATTAATGATTTGACATACCCGTCATAGACGGTTTGGTTAAAAAAAAATTTGTTAAAAACCGTCCGTAACCGTCCGCATACCCTCAATGCAATCCAAGGATGCTATTGTTTCTTCCTTTCGGAAATAAAGCTAAAGGGCTAGAATTATGATCTATCTATTGATGAGTGATTAATTCAATTACTATTACAGCTTCTACTATCCACTTATCATTCACAATTGCCACACATTATCACAATACTGCACTACACTACACTATATACTTTCACTACCACAACCTCAAAACACATGGCAAAATTCCAGTAATTCATCCACTAATATAAACACTCTGAGCAGGTATTAGACTATCAAATAATCTTGAGAAGCTAAACCAACTCAAACCAGGCATACATATTATCAATCTCAACTTACAGCTCAATTTTACACAATACACAGGTCCAGAAACAGCGAGAGAATGAGTAAGGACAATTTACCTCAGGTCAGTTCGACTGGATCGAAAGTGGATTGGCAAATGAATCAGTGTGGTCGGCAAAACTGATCGGATAGCGCGACGATTAGCGATCATCAGGAGTGGATTGGCAGACTAAACGTGTCCACATATCCTCGACTCGGTTGCTTCCTCATCATTTCCTCGATCGCAGTAATGATCGTCAAATTTTCCGGTCTTATTGAGCTTTTCGAATCCTTGCTAATCGAATCGAAGTTGATTGAGACTGGACCATGAGTTGATTGAATTCGAGCTGAACCGTCGATTTTGGGGAGGAGATGAGAGATGGTGAAGGCGCGAGGACAAATAGATGCTTGGCAATTACTCCGGCGGTGTTGAGCGGATTGGTGGTGGTGAATGGTGATGATGGAAATTTTTCGATGGTTGGTTGTTGGAGGTGAGAGAGAGAGAGAGAGAGCAGTTTATTCCATAGTTTAAAATGGGGAATTCATGGGACTAGGAATCTAGGATCATAGAGGCCATTAAACTCCTTAATTATCTACTAACATGTACATTTATCTTTAATACTCTTTAGATGGACATGACTTGGTGATTGTTGGTACGCGTGAAAATACTGATTCATTAAAAACCTTGCCAAGAAAAACCTAGTAGAATAAAAACCTTAGTCAAGGGAAAAAGAGTGCAGTGCGTAACCAACTCCCCTGATTAAAGTATCACATCACTTCCTTAAGCTGTCGCATTCCAATCTTTCGAATCAATTTCTCAAATGATGGTGATGGAAGTGATTTAGTGAACAAGCCTGCCAAGTTGTCGGTTGATCGAATTTGTTGGACTTTGATGGAGCCTTCCTTTTGTAGATCATGGGTGAAGAAAAACTTTGATGAAGCCTCCCTTCAGTTATGCTATGCAAGCTGCATTGTCCTCATATAGCACAATTGGAACTTACTTCTTGGGTGTAAGGCCACATGTTTCTCGAACATGTCCAGATAAAGATCTTAACCAAACACACTCACGGCTTGCTTCATGAATTGCTAAAAATTCTGCATGGTTAGAAGAAGTAGCAGATAAAATTTGCTTAACAGAACGCCATGAAATTGTTGTGCCTCCACATGTAAACAAGTAACCTGTCTGAGATCGAGCTTTGTGGGGATCAGATAAATATCATGCATCGGCATATCCAATTAATTCTGAATTGCTACATTTTGAATAATACAAGTCCATATCAATTGTGCCTCGTAAGTATCGAAGTACTTGTTTAACTCCAGTCCAATGTCTGCAAGTTGGAGAAGAACTATACCTTGCTAGTAAATTAACATCAAAAGCTAGCCATATCAGGTCAAGTATTGTTAGCAAGATACATTAGTCCGCCAATAGCACTAAGATATGACACTTCAGGGCCAAGAAGTTATTCATCATCTTCACGAGGTCTAAATGGGTCTCATTTCACATCGAGAGACCTTATAACCATGGGGGTATTTATCGGATGAGCTTTATCCATTTTAAATCGTTTCAATAGTCTTTCCAAATAATTGGACTGATGGATAAGCGTGTCACTTGCCAAGTGCTCGATTTGTAAACCCAAACATAATTTTATTTTTCCGAGGTCTTTTATTTCAAATTCATTTTTCGAACACTCGACTACCTTTGCTAACTCTTCAGGAGTTCCAATAATATTCAAGTCATTGACATATACAACAATAATGATAAATTTTGATCCTGATCGTTTAATGAAAACACATGGACATATTGGATCATTTGTGTACCCTTCATTTTTCAAAAATGTTCTCAAATGATTGAACCACATTCGTCCCGATTGTCTTAGTCCATATAAAGGTTTATTCAACTTAATTGAATAACCATCTTGGGATTGTCCTTCGGGAATTTTGAATCCTTCGGGGACTTTCATGTATATGTCGTTTTCCAGTGAGCCATACAGATAGGCTGTAACGACATCCATAAGACGCATATCAAGTTTCTCATGTGTAGCCAGACTTAATAGATAGCGAAATGTAATCGCATCCATCACAGGAGAATACGTCTCTTCATAATCAATTCCAAGTCTTTGAGAAAAACCTTGTGCGACAAGCCTTGCTTTATATCGAGCAACTTCATTTTTCTCATTTCTTTTTCGTACAAATACCCACTTGTATTCAATGGGTTTTACACCATTAGGTGTAGGGATGACAGGTCCGAAAACTTCACGTTTTCCAAAAGAGTTCAATTCTGCAGTAATTGACTCTTTCCATTTTGGCCAATCATTTCTACTACTACATGCTTTTATAGATGTAGGTTAATGATCCTCATTTTGTTCCACAATATCGCGCGCTACATTAAATGTGAAAATTGTGTCGACATCATTTTCACTTCGGTTCCATGTCTTTCTATTCACGACATAATTTATTTAGATCTCTTCGTTTTCAACAATTTCAGGTACATGAATCTCTTTTTCTTTGTCGTGTGACTCATGAGGAGTCTTATCAGCCTTTTCTTCTAAAAGACATTATTTGCTCCTTTCCGTTTTCGAAGATTTTTATCTTTGGAACCGACTGGTCTCCCACGCTTCATGGGTGGCTTAGACTTGTAAGTTGTCTTTTAGGCACTTGAATTCTATTTGGATCATTTGCAGCTGGAATATAAGATTTCGTAACTCTTTTTGGTCAGCGAATGAGTCTGGCAATTGATTCGCTAGAGTTTGTAAATAAAGTATCTTTCGAACTTCTTGTTTACATTGATTTCTTCGAGGATCAAAACTAGACAATGATAATTCATTCCAGGATATATTGCTTTCCAACTTTTCCAACTGCTTATTCTCTCTCCCCATCGTTGGAAATTTGATTCATCAAAATGACAATCAGCAAACCTTTTTGTAAACAAATCTCCAGTAGATGGCTCCAAATACTTGATTATTGAAGGAGATTCATACCAACATATATCTCCATTATTTTTTGGGGACCCATTTTTGTGCGTTGTGGTGGAGCTATTGGCACGTAAACCGCACATCCAAAAATTTTAAGATGAGATACGTTTGGTTGATAACTATATACCATTTGCATGGGGGAAAACTTATAATAGCCTGTTGGTCTGATACAGACAAGTGTTGCAGTATGTAAAATTGCATGTTCCCATGCATGCTGAAGCAGGGGGTTTTAATTTGATTGCATTAGTAATGGCCTTGCAATTAACTGGAGGCGTTTAATAAACGATTCGACCATACCATTTTGTGTATGAACATGTGCAACATGATGTTCAACTTTTATGCCAATCGACATGCAATAATCATTAAATGCTTGTGATGAAAATTCAGTGCATTATGAAGGCGAATGCTCTTGATTGGAGAATCGAAAAAGTGTGATCGTAAACGAATTATTTGGGCAAGGAGTCTTAGAAATGCCATAGTACGAGTAGATAATAAGCACACATGTGACCATCTTGTAGATGCATCTATTAAGACCATAAATATATGAATGTTCCAGATGGTGGTTGTATAGGTCCACAAATATCTCCATAAATTCTTTCAAGAAAAGAAGGACTTTCATATCCAACATTTTCAT
>JAYMSP010002825.1:0-22350 GCA_036897095.1 Plantago elongata
GATATACTTAGTATTTTGGTAGCACCTTGATATGGATATGCCTAAGATTTTACAGCTACAAGTTAATTTACAGATATACCTAGTTTCTGCTGTAAATGTCACACTATGAGATTTGTCAAAGCTTGTGCTGTAAATAAATCTTACGATAAATAGTAAGCTCTGCGTCTCTTCTCATGATCAAAGAAATAGACATGTACTTATTTTTAGTTCATTACTTACATTACACATAGTTTTATCATTAATGGACCTACTTCATTTGTGAAGAAATAAACCTCATAGTATTATTACCTGTTGAACGTTTGCATATTTGAGCTGTTTATTTCAATGGTGTTCATATTTGAGCTGTTTGCATAGGCAGTAAGATGCTCTTATTGGTAAGTTTATCGACCTTTTAGAAATTCGAATTTCCCCTAGTCTAGATCCTGTTTCCTTTCTGTTTATTTAGCTTAGCTTAGTCTCATCATGCATCAGAATGTGGAAACTCCCTTCAGCATGTCAGCATATTGAAAGTTTAAGCCTAAGGATCCTCATTTCCTTTTGATGTTTGCTGATGCTCAATCTTCATTGAATTTTTTTTTAGGAAATCAGAAATGAGAAAGATAGTCTGTCATAAAAGTCCCTCTTTATCCTGGGCATGAATAACTTGGGCTTGTAACTTGTATTTAGCTTCTCTATATCTGAGTGCACTGATCTGGATTTGCACAGGTGCCAAGATGGTCAATCGAGCTTTTTTATGTGGATTTAAACAAGTCGTTGGTTCATCAGGTGTGATTTCTTTTCTCCTTGCAATTTTTCCTCAACGGGAGTGTTTGATATTTGACTTAATGATCATAGGTCGGCCATCTTGGAGAAGCTTATGATGAATGGGCTCATCAGGCTATTGTTTGTAAAGAAACACCCAGGCTTTTTCTAATGATATTGTTGAGGTAATTTTCCCAATTTCTTTTAGGTTACAACCATTCAAGATATTAAATTTGTTTCTATAGCAAGTTTGTTTACATTTCTTTTAAAAATAGATAAAAAACCAAATGGCTTGAAAATGAAATCAAAAGGAGTATATTTTTTACTTGTAATCTTGTGCAGTGTTAACTGGATAGAGAACCATATACTATAACTAGGGGAAATTTGAAGATTGCATAATTCGAATTTCTGATATGGTAGTAGACAAATATAGGCGGTTAGATCATATAGGAGGTCAGTTTCTTCCTGTCTCTTGAATCTTTTTGTTGTGTATTGCTTACATCAAATTCAATTGAATCTGAGACATTGTTATTCTTATTGTCACTCTAAATGATATGAAACAACTCATATTACTATGCAATCTTAGAGACTGATTACAATTTTTGCAGTTCCTGTTTACAATTAGACACATGTCACCTTATAGTGTTCTATCTTAAATGGCGCAGATGCACATGGTGTTGATCCCGTTCTTGGTTGCGCTGTGTCTTGCACCCCCTATAAGTTGTTTCGAGGGCATGCTGGTAACATCAAATAGCCCACTAGTCCTCAACTTTAACTCAGGCAGTCTGCAATGGGTAATACATTTGTGTTTATACATTTTAGGTGGAGAAATTAACAAGTGAAGTGAAGCGATAAATGGAGCATCATTTTGATTTAGACCAATCACTTGTGTTAGGTTGTATTTTGGTTAGAATTTATGAATGTTAGACTCGTTATGAGAATTTAAATGATGTAAATGATATCTACTATTGTACTGTTTGATGCGGTTTAATGCATCTACTTTATTTTTCAATCGATATTCAATCACATTATATACAGTGTTTTTTTAGTCACGAAAAAGAATATGGAACCCCACCAATCCACGTGTGTTCGTTTGGAATTTTTTTCATTATTTTTTCCTATTTTACATTTTTTTATGCATTATTAAATTTTTTAATGAAAAAATAATTTTTAAATAATTTTTCGGGTCCCAAAAATTAAATCCGAATTTATAATTAGATTTATTGGCCCGAAATATGAACCCGTACAAATTTTCATTCAAAATGGATGTTTGAAAGTGCGTATATGAAGATTTGTGATTTTTGTGTTCGAAAAATAGAATATTCAAATTAAAAAAAAAATTAACGGTTTTTAATCGTAACCGTAACCAAAAATCAAACCTATTATAATTGTAACCGGTAGATTGCTAAACGGTTATGATTACGATTATGGTTAATACTCATTTAGAAAAAATAAATAGTTATTAGTTGCTTATGATTATGGTTATAATTTTTAACCAACCTTTTTCCTAGTCCGGCATTCCATACTTAAATTTGAAAGATCCCTTTTTATATGTAATGTTTTTGTTGATTTAAGAGTTCACCTCGACCTTCAAAATAATCTCACAATATAATTTTAGTCATACATGGAAAAAAGTATCATGACACGTAAATATTAGCATGACCACTAAAGAAATTCAAACCATTTTGCCTTTTATGAAATTTATTGTATTCAATTTCATAATTAATGTAAGTGCGAAGTGTATGCTCCAAAGTATGTATTTGCACGAAAACTCAACTTTCCTCAAGCTTCAATCAAATTTTACACTGTTGTTGAAGTTAATTTTTTATTTTTTGTGTTGTAAGTAGGTGTTAGGAATTAGGACAACACTTTCGAACTATATCACCGTAATGTGTTAGGAGTATGGAATCCGAGTTCTCACCATTTCAAATTTTAATTTTAAAAAGTTATATTATATTTTAAAATGATACTTTTTTAATATTCTCGTTTCGAGGGGTGAGAGTGATTGGATTCGTTTTATTCCAGTTCGGCCCGTTCCTGAATTAGGACCCTAGTGCGGATCTACAGGCCAATAAGCCCAAATACCTTATATATTTCCCGTTTTTTATTAATTAGGTTAAAAAGTCTTAGTTTGGCCAGAGATCTAGAAAAAGAAGTCAACTGCTATATTTTTTCCAGATAATAAGGCGAGTAGATTTATTAGGATCTTTTAATTATTTCAGCGTATTTTTTAGAGATCTTGAACACTTAAATTATATGTCAGGTATCAAGTATAAAAAGGACCTAGGACTTAACCCTAATTAGGCTTATTATGTTTATGATGAATGAAGACTCTTTCCCTTTGAAAAACGTGCAATCAATGTCGAAAGGCAAGACTACTTTGCGAGAACCTCTCTCCTGTAAGTGATTCTTCCCCAACTTCTCTATTTCGTGTCAAGATTACCTAGGAAACCGTTCCAACGAACGAATTGCTCAATAATTCTTATCGCAAATTACTGTTGGGAAAAAAGATCCCAACAGTGACTGATCAAATTGACATCACACAATTTGCGGAAAAACTTGGTTAAACCGAGCAGATCAACTATCTCGCAAATTATGTTTAGTCAAGTACTTGATTTCTTTAAAGATTCAAAGATAAAAATATATAGATTACAAATATTCAACTAATAATTTTCGATCCATAATCCCATCTCCGTCTCTTAGTGCAAGGTGCAGTAATAAAACTGAGTGAAGGAAGTTAAAAGGAGTATAAAGAAATGATGCAATTAGAAACACCGTAGTCTCACCATCACGGTGCTTGAATCCATGAATTGGTAGCCGGTTCTCATTAATTATGTTCACGATTGACGAAACCAATAAAGCAAGCAAGAATGCAAGTATGATTTCTCATATTATTACGTGATTTGACATTTGCGACCGAATACATACTATTATTACTAACCTCCAATTTAATTAACGAGAATATAGTCACTAACAACAAACAAATCCCAGTCGGACCCAAAAGAATTAAATAATGGAACTTCATTTTCATGCCCATCCAACCAAATCCTAAACCAGATGAAGATGACACGGGCTATACCAAAACAAAATAAACCGACGCGTTTATGTTAATTTCCAGTTGGCCGGCCCCCAAAAAATAATAATTCAAATAATTAGCCTCTTCATAACTACTTCCAGTATTATGTATTTTATAATGGTGGTAGCATTGTTAAAGGATGTTAGGTTTAAATTATTAGGCTAATTAGAATAAAACTTAACTACAGGTAATCATTTGAAATCAGTAGGAGGCATATTCCAAACTTTAGCTAGCTACCTTACAAACTTTGCTGTGAGAGAAGAGGAAAGGAGCGCGTTGTGTTGAATATTTAATGTACAGAACCGTAGAATATAATAAATAAAGAAGAGAAAGAGAAATTGGAAATTACACAATTTGGTTTTGGTCACTAACTTTCAGCCCTTGAGCTGTGATTTAGCTGTCTATCACAAAATTCATACATATTGCGTCATTATTCCTTCTCATCCTTCCAACGTCCCTATTCTTTAATTTCACTTTCACCTAAATTACATAAATATTATTTTTAAAGAACATACACCGTGATCAATACTCTATTGTTGGTCCTCAAAAAGAAAATACTCTATTGTTCTCTAAAATACATTATCTTTTAAAGAATATTATGTAAATACATTATTACTTTTCTTTTGTATACCAGGTACATTTTTATATCGTGGTTTTATAAGTGTAAGAATGATTAAATTAAGTTCCAAATAATTTTTTTAAAGTATAAATAAATGTTATTATGTTCAAGCAATGTTTGATCAAATATGTTTAATGTTCGACCCTTAACTCCCAGTAATTGACTTTTAGTGTATTATCATATTTAATACTCTCTTTGTTCCAATCAAAACTTTCTACCTCTTTATTTTCTCTTAAATTAAGATAAATTTATATTTTAATAGTTTATGTGGGGTATTATGTTAATAAAGTTGTAACTGAATGATAAAATAAGAAAGATTGAATAAAATGATGATTAAGTAGGAAATAGACATAATAAAATATTAGATAGTTGGGAAAAAAATGGGTTAGGAAGTTTGTAACGAAACCTTAACAAAGAAAAGTTAGGAAGTTTCAAAAAGATAAGAAGGAATAAAATATTTGTATTTCTTTTTAAAAGACAAAGATGACTCAATCCTAATTTATTAATTGAAGGAAATCGTATTACCAACTGAGCTGTATTTCGTTGTTCAATGTTTACATATTATATATACATATGTCCATTAAACGTTCATATTAGGAATAGAATATGACAAAGTGAACAAATGAATGCCAATCGTTTAGCTCATCTCATGAGTTATTTGAAGAAAAACGAAATTTTAAAATGTAAGATGAACAATTAAGTATGAAATTATATTATCCTGTATATTGCTAAACAAACACTAGCAAGCGGCTCATAATTCAAACCACTTAAATACAAAATGTACATTAATTAGTGACTCATATTCGGCGTATAAGAAACTCTAGTATTGACTAAAAATCAAGGATTAGAAAACTAAAAGTAAAACACAGCAGAAATTAAAAAAAGTGATTAATCATGTCACCAAATAATTAAACAAAGCAAAATTTGAACCCTTAAAACCCCGTTATAAAAAAAGGTTGAATTCAATTCATTTCATTTCATTTGATTTCACACACTCACCACCACTTGGCTCCTGAACACATACATTTGTCCCGTTTCCCATTGTCATTACTCATTACAGCCAGTTTGCATCACATTCACTTCCTTTAAACAAACCACAAACCAAAAATACAAAACCACTCACAGAGAAAAGAAAGCAGTCTCAAAAGCAAGCCAGCCAAAGCTTTCTCTCTCTAAATTTCAAACCTCCATTAAATCCCTAAACCCAACTCTTCAGATCTCCATTCTCCACCATTGTTGATTTGTTCCTCTCTTCTTCTTCCTCACCAAAAGAACCCAATTCCATTCTATTCTCAGATGTCTGGTTTGTGATGAAGGAGAGAAACAATTCCACCTGCATTTGCTTCCTCACCTTATCTCTCTTCCTTCTTCTCTCCACCTCACTTTCATCTTCTGCTAATGCAGAAACCACCACACATTCTCTCAACCTCAACAGCAATGGCGGACCTCTATCCGACTCGGAGGTACTATACATAAAAAAGCGCCAGCTCCTCTACTACCTCGACGAAAACGGCGACAGAGGCGAGAATGTCACAGTTGACCCTTCCTTGGTCTTCGAGAACCCTCGCTTGGCCAACGCTTACATCGCTCTCCAAGCGTGGAAGCACGCCATTCTCTCAGATCCTTTCAATATCACCGCTGATTGGACCGGATCTGACGTCTGCAACTACACCGGTGTGTTCTGTGCTCCGGCTCCAGACGATCCGACCGTTCGCACTGTCGCGGCTATCGACCTCAACCACGGCGACATTGCCGGCTATCTGCCGGAAGAGCTCAGTTTGCTGACAGATCTAGGAGTTTTCCACATAAACAGCAACAGATTCTGCGGTACCTTGCCGAAGAAGTTCAGGAAGTTGAGGATTCTGTTCGAGCTCGACTTGAGCAACAACAGGTTCGCCGGAAAGTTCCCGTACGTGGTGCTCAGCTTGCCGAAGCTGATCTACCTCGACATTCGGTTCAACGAGTTCGAAGGAACGGTTCCTCCGCAACTGTTCGACAAGCCGCTGGATGCGATTTTCATCAACCACAACAGGTTTGCTTTCGAATTGCCGGACAATTTCGGCAATTCGCCTGTTTCTGTTATCGTTTTGGCGAACAATAAATTCCATGGCTGTGTGCCGGCGAGTCTAGGAAACATGAGTCGGTTGAATGAGATTCTGTTGATGAACAATGGGTTGAGGTCGTGTATTCCGCCGGAGATTGGGCTGTTGAAAAACGTGACGGTGTTTGATGTGAGTGGGAATGGGTTGATGGGACCTTTGCCAGATGAAGTTGGAGGTATGGTCAGTTTGGAGCAGCTCAATGTGGCTCATAATTTGCTGACAGGTAGTATACCTGAGAGCATTTGTAGCTTGCCGAATCTGCTCAATTTTACATACTCGTACAATTTCTTCACCGGCGAACCTCCGGTTTGTTTGGCCTTGCCGACATTCGACGATAGGCGGAATTGCTTGCCTAATAGGCCAGTACAGAGGTCTCCTGCTCAGTGTAGTGCTATGGCTAGTAAGCATGTACATTGTGGTGCTTTCAGGTGCCACCGGTTTATTCCTAGTCTTCCTGCACCACCTCCACCTGTTCTTGTTCCTTCACCTCCACCTCCGGTTTTATCTCCACCACCACCTGTTATTGTTCCTTCACCTCCACCTCCGGTTTTATCTCCACCACCACCTGTTATTGTTCCTTCACCTCCCCCTCCGGTTTTATCTCCACCACCACCTGTTATTGTTCCTTCACCTCCTCCACCGGTTTATTCACCACCACCACCAGTTTATTCTCCACCTCCACCGGTTTACTCACCACCACCACCTCCTCCACCAGTTTACTCACCACCACCACCTCCTCCACCAGTTTACTCACCACCACCATCTCCGCCTCCACCTCCTCCACCAGTTATGTCTCCCCCACCACCTCCGCCATCTCCTCCACCACCTTCACCTCCCCCACCAGTATACTCCCCACCACCACCTCCACCGTCTCCTCCGCCACCATCTCCACCCCCACCACCTCCACCAGTGATGTCTCCACCACCACCTCCAGTAACTCCATATTATCCACCTTGTATAAGGTCACCACCACCTCCCCCTCCAAACCATCCACCACCTCCTCCGCCTATGCATTCTCCTCCACCGCCAATTTATTCCTCTCCACCACCACCGACTCCTTACATTTATAGCTCCCCTCCACCACCTCATTCGCCTCCTCCACCTCACTCACCCCCACCCCCACCACATTCACCTCCACCGCCACATTCGCCGCCACCGCCTCCACCCGTATATGTATATTCATCCCCACCTCCTCCAATTTACCATTCACCACCACCACCAAATTACTCACCACCTCCACCAAATTCACCTCCACCACCACCACCTTGTATAGAACCCCCTCCTCCACCACCGCCTTGTATAGAACCTCCGCCGTATGAAGAACCATCACCTTCACCACCACCATATGTTTACAAGCCTCCGCCATCACCATCACCACCCCCACCATATACCTATACTTCCCCACCACCTCCATCACCGTCACCACCACCGCCAACTCCAGTATATGAAGGTCCATTGCCTCCAGTTGTTGGGGTATCAT
The DNA here is from genome assembly GCA_036897095.1 of Plantago elongata. NCBI lineage: Eukaryota > Viridiplantae > Streptophyta > Magnoliopsida > Lamiales > Plantaginaceae > Plantago > Plantago elongata. The sequence continues at coordinate 8,019 of JAYMSP010002825.1, forward strand.
ATGCCTCACCTCCACCACCACCCTTCTATTGATTCTTTAGACAATCTTCCTTTCAACAATTCCCAAAGAAAACAGACAGTTACCTAAGTTCCGGAGTTTACTAGTATCATTATTTATTTATATTTTAAATGTCAATGCTCATCTTTGTCTAATGGAAATTCGTTAACTATCTCATCGCGGGGATGAGAGGATGATGATACAAACAAGATCCAACCAGGATCAGCCATGGGGCATATTGGTGCAGGACTGTAGTATTATTGAGGATACATGGTATATGTGGAAGAAGAAAAAAGAGATGCAAAAAGGAATTAAGATCAGAAAGTTCTATATATAAATCCCTTTGATTTATTATGGATAAATTTGAGTTTGTGAAGAATAATAAATTATGTAGGTTTTGCAGGGAGGTGTATGTATAGAGAATGCAATTAGAATGCTAGAACTGCTTCTGCAGCTTGTTCTGGTTTTGTGGGATTTTTTTTCTTGCTGTGCTTTCAGTCAGTTTTATCATACTTTTTTTCTTCTTCTTTTCCAATTTATAGAATAATACTATAATGATTCAAAACATGAATTGATTCATCATCAGAGAGTTCATAATATCTATTATCCTCTTGTATTTCTGCCTTTCAACCTCTCAGATAGATGATAGATGTGTATATGTTTGGATCGGCGTTGATAAGTACAGTGATGACTCTAGTTGTGACTACTCTGGCCAATTGGTTGGCTTCGTGAGTTGGGAAAATGCCAGTCCTACTCAGGGTAACATGTTCTGTCTATTTCAGCATTACAAAGGCCACGGGATATGAAATAAACAAGTATCCATTCTTTATCCTGTAATGTAATGCAGCTGCAACGGAAAAAGACCTCTATCTAAATATGGAATATATTTGTGTGAATTGTAACGAGAAAAAGGAGTTTTGGTTGATGTGATATGAGATGCTGCTGCGTCCAATAAATACCAACCACTGTTGGTTGAGCGTAAATTGGGTTTCCGGTGGATGAGTTCAAGAAGATGACATCTTACACGGTTCCACCTAATAAATTAATACAGCCCAGCCCGTGATTGTTAGGTCATACTGTATTTATACTACTTAACCATTTCCACCTTGCATTGTCTTCTTTTTACCTTTCGATTTTTGTTTGCACACCGATCATTATTACTCTCCAACTATAAAAACGTAATAGGGCCTCTTTCATTTATAAAATCGAATATTACTTTTGAAAACTCAAATTTCAAGTTCGAGTATGCCATTTTTTTTTTGAGTGTACACATACAACACTGAAATGCTTGTGCATCACTAGCATGATATATTGACACACTACGAAAATTAGAATGATTAAAATGAAAAGGTCAGCAGTGGAATGAGGATTTGCCTCTAAGCAAAAACCGAAATGACTCCGCATAATTGCAAATTTGCAAACATGAACTTTCGTGTTCGACAATTAGGTCAAAATGATCAACTTTTATGTTACAAAAGAAGTCTTTATTTTACCTTTTAAATAATTTAAGAATGGAAGAATATATTTGTTAATGGTGATGATACGGTGGTTAGGCGTGCAACAGTTGAAGGCACATGGGTGTTAAGAAGAATAATAATGAGATAAAAGTGTATTTGTCCCATTGGGTAAAGAAAGAAAGCGTAGTGTAGAGGAGATTTGATTTAGTTGATTATGGATGGATGGCCCTTAAGTCTCGATAAGCAGAGATTATGAGGACCCATTGTTAAATGTTGATGGAATAGAATTGTGAAAGTGCCAGTTCACTTCCTCTCTTGCCAGGACAGTTATTTAATGGACTAACAAAATTACCCTTAAAAAGGGTCCTTCCGACAACCCCCACTTAGGTTGTCCTGGTCCTGGACTAAAAGTCTTTAACACTCTCATAAATATTCACGGTCCATTACATGTTAATGGAACGATGATAATTGTACTCGCTAATTACCACCAATAACTAGCCGAAATTTCAACCATTCATAATTCTAGATATTACCAAGTTCCACCATCAAAATATAATCCCCCTTTGGTGGATTTACAGTTACTATTGAAAATTGAAAACTAATGACCAAGTCGAGATAGAAGTTTAACGAGAACAAGTCGAATCAAGCACTCCACAAAGTTAAAATCGTATAAGAACTCTATAGTTGTGGATAAAAAAACCCAGTAATTAATCTATTTAGAAGAATCTTAATATGACATCATACTAGTGTTGCAAACAAGCCAAGCCAAGATCGTTATGAAAAGATGATATGAAGCTCGAGCTCGATTTGATCGAGCTACATAACTTAATCTCGAACTCAAACATGAAAGCAAGTGTAATTATTCGAGCTTCACTCGCAAGTTTTGTTTATAATTTAATTATCTTTTTAAATCACAAAAGCTCGAATTTAACTCGACTTGCAAACTTAAAATTTAAAAAATTTAAATACAGTTCGACTCAAAATCTCTAAACATTTTAAAAACTAATATACTTAAATATTTTTAGTTTCTCTTTATTTTTTTAATAGCTCATCGAGCTTTTGAGTCGGGCTTTTCATTATTCGTGCTCATCTTGAATATATAATCGAGCTATAATTTAAGTCGAACTCGAAGAGGAGCTAAGAAAAACTCTGATTTATATATGGGCTACAAAATACTAGAGGATTTGATGTTAATTCATAAAGCTCAATATGAACAAAAGATTAGACGACTGTGATGCAGCTCGTCATGCATGCGGTTCGGACGATGCGTTATGGGCGCGCCATCTCTACCCCCGTCATTCAATGGCGGGGAGCAAAAGGGGGCAACAACCACTTGGTTGTTGCCACCGGCCCTTTACTTATTTTAATTTTTTTGTATCGTTCAATTTTGAACTCGAATAACTCAAAAAATATAAATGTAAAAAATAAATTAAAATTATCAACGGATTTGAATTTTCGAGATCTATAAATAGAGATTAGTATTGATTATATTTGGATCATACCATTTCAAACTCATTTTCTCTTTTGATTAAACTTAAAATTGTAAAAATGACTTCTAAAAACATAATTTTATTAATTTTAAATTTTAAACATTTTTATAATATGTTAGATACATTTTTAGAAAAAATAAAAGAAATTTTTTTTATGACAGTATTATAATGCGTTATTAATATAACAAAATCTCGTCACTAAACTCGTCACCAGCCGATAATGCGTCACGAACTCGTCACTAGTGCAGGTGGTCTTACTGTACGAGGACCGTTATTTGGCACTTCAAGTGCGAAGATTCTCTTTTTATCCTCACGACACAAACTCACAAGAATAAAGGTGCAATAATTTGCTGATTATTCTAGATAGACTTGAGACAAGAGACAAGACACAAGACTCCAACTGAAACCACAAATAGTTAATCTGCACAACAACGGATCATCCATAACCACTTCATGTTAGTAAACAAGCCTTCAAAACATGAGTTTGTATAATCGTTTTCAGAAAATAATATGAATTCCTTTTGTATATGTCAATAATTATGAACTTATGCTATATGTGCCAATCATGGTTATTCTACCAGTTAAATGTAAAATAAGTTTTACTAAATATGAGATGCATTTTTATATATTACAGACAACACCACAACTATTATAATTCACAAAATAGTTTTATAATTATAAATAATTATAATTTTATCTATAAAAACATCTAAACCTGTTTAATTGATCCAATCATATTATCCGAACAAATAAATCGAAAAGACTTTGAAAAAACACAAAGAATACAAAGAATGAAGAACACGAAGAACAAACACGAAAATTCATCACCGATCTCCGACCGGAGCTCCGGCCATTACTCCGACCAGGCTGGTCAGAGCTGTGCAGCTCCGCCCAGATCTGGGCGGAGCTTGCATCTTCGTTACGGAGCTGTGCAGCTCCGTCCACACTGGGCGGAGTTCTGCAGCTCCGTGATGGAGCTTTGAATGCTCCGATCGGAGCTCTAAAAAAATTTAAAAAAGAAAATGAAAACTGACCAGGACACGGTCCTGGTCAGATTCAAATCGTTCTGGTCAGATCGGAGTTAATTTTTTATTTTTTAAATTATTTATTTAAAGTTAGTTAATTTAATTATTAAGTAATTAAATAAATATTAACGAATACGAATATGAATTATAATAATATAAAGATTTCAAATTTATCATTATTTGTAAAGTATGACTACCGATTTTATAATATTGATTTTTATTACGTAATTGTATCATAGTATATATACGGTCATATATTTTTGAAGATGTGATAATTTGATAAGTTTTATAAAAAATGGTATTAATTTACATTTATACAATTTATTGAATCTTTTATAATATATAAAAATGTGTCATGCGGTTAGTAAAAACAGTCCAGCATTTAACCATCCCTTATCCTATTGCCGTGTATGTTCATGATCTTGGACTCTGGTTGAGCACATTCATTCATTACAGTAGAGATGAACATATATATTGGAGTTGGTGAGTCAATCAAAGTAGAAGTTACATTTGAGAATTCAAAAGCTATTTAGTCAAGTTGAGTCTTGTTGTTGATGAATCATATCCATAAAAGTTTGGGCTTCTGAATCTGTATGGCTCAGTATTTCAGAATGGGCTGGAACTTGTTAATAACTACTAGTATTACTTCTTCTCCAGTACTTTTTTTCTTTGTGGTAGTTTTGAATTTTGGGTAGGAAAAAGAGTTGAAGATTGGTGAAGATTTTAACCTGAAAGGAGAATGTACTATATTTCTATATGGGTATTTACTATGTGTTATCTTCAACTGAAAATCATTTCATTTAAATTCAATTCAGTTCAGTTAGTTATAATTTATAATTTAATTCAATTTATTCCAGTGCAGTTCAGTCCAGTTCAATCCAGTTCAGTTCAGTTTAATAAATTTTAGTTAAAAATAACATAATCATAATCTAAGTCTAGTGGTTGGATCATGTGGTTTGACATGCTGTGAGAATCACCTGAAACGTTGCAAGAAAATCCGCCTTAATCTCTGCTAATTACCCACAAATCCACAATGAATTAGATCCATTCACCAAATGGATAACTAGTATAGTAATATATAAATCATTACACAAATCCACATGGATTCTTACCATGTGCAAATTCAAATTTCTGGTTGGTTGTTTGCTTCCGATTCACATTTCTACTTTTGTGTATGAATCTTGGACATTGTTTTTTCATTCTTTTGAAGTATGTCAAATTTCAAATGGACATTGTTTTTTCATTCTTTTGAAGCATGTCAAATTTGAGCACCCGAGTTCAAGTCTTTACAATAAAATAGTATATACATTAAAATTCATATTAAATTTATCTTCTAATCAAATTAATCTTTAAATTGTCGATTGTTATGTTTGTATATATACCCCATATTATTATATAAATACACACGAATCATTATTCAATATTCTTATATGGTATCATACTGGATTACCAATAACGTTCTGCCAAACAGCCCTTATTGATTTTTCTTCCCATTATACCCTTCTCTTCCAATACGATTATTCCCGCTGAATAAATCGTCTTCTTCCCATCACCTTCTGAAACCGATTCTACCTGATTTCTTGTCCAAGCAATTCGATCTCCCATCAATCGACGGCAAATGACATTCAATCTCACCTGCAGACTCGCAAATCGATTTCTCTAGCTAAATCGATTTTCTTCCCTGATTTTCATTCTCTGATCGATTTCCCCTACAATCGACTCTTTTGTTCGATTTCCCCAGCCAATCGAACTGTCCGATTTCCCCAGCCAAATCGAAATCCTTGTTCGATCCTCTCCCTTCTAATTGAAACCACTGTTCGATTAGCTTCCTGTTTCCGGCTTCTCTTTCGATTTCGAACCCTCCTCTGCTTGTCGATTTGTTCCTGTTTTCCGGTCACAGCTCGAACCCACTGATTGGGCTGCTTCTTTCCCCAGATTTCGAAACCAGCTTTCATATCGATCTTCTTCCTGCTGTTTAATCGACTCCCTTATGATTTCTCCAGTAATCAATTTCTTCTTTTTTATTTGACAATCGGAACTCCCTTGCCCCTTACTTGAATCCAGGTGTTTATTGAACCGAACGAACTGAACATGGAGCTTATCGAATGTTTGTTCATTAAGAATTTTAGTGTTCATGTCGTGTTCGTCGAACAACTCATTCACTTGTTCATGTTCAGTTTGTTAAGGTTTTCGTTTGTTCGTGTTTATTCGTTAGTGTTTGTTAAGCTTTTGTTCGCGAATAGTTCAATTCGTTTGTTTGTTAAGGCCGTGTTCGCATACAGTTTGTTCGTTGTTAAAAAACAAAAAATCAAGTAAAACTATTAAGAATAAAATAAAAGGTCCATCAATAATCATATTTCAAGGTAAATATTATGATCTCACATCATATCATACATTCATCCTACAATTAATATAAATTAAGACGAGTTACAGGTCAACAACTATTCAAAATGAAGTAGAATGTACTATTATATTACATTACTTACTATATTATTTCAATAATATATATTTATTATATATATAACTGTTCACGAACAGATCACTAACTATCGAACAATAAATTTTGTGTTCATGTTCTTTTGTTAACGAACGTGTGCACGAACATGTCAATATCGAACACGAACTGAGTGTTGACTGAAATTTTCGTGAAATTTTCACGAACGTTTGGTTCGTTAAACACCCCTACTCGAACCTGTTATTCGAATCCTTGGCCCCTAATGTCGAACCCGTTGTTCAACAAGTCCAAACAACTTCGATTCGTGATCGATTATTCTCTCCTCCTCTTGTTATCGATTTCCTCCATGATTTCGATTTCCCACAATCAAATAGATTTTATAATCTCCCATCTAATCGAACCCTCTATTCGATTAGCTTCATGTTTTTATCTCCATTGTTCGATTTTCACCACCCAACCGAGATCATGACCACCGGTTATCCTTGGCCATACCAAAACTGGCCTCAATGGGGTTTCCCACAAACTTGGGCAATGTCGTAGTATTCTTACCCCACGACAGCTTGGAATCCAGCCCAACAATGTCCTCCCTGATCAGCACAGGCTTACACTATGCACACTCCTAATCCGGATGAGAATTGGTATGTAGATAATGGCGCTTCCTCCCACATGACCACCAATCCAGGTACTCTTATGTCTTATTCTTCTTTAAGAAAAAGCATTGGTATTCTCGTCGATAATGGTAGCACTATTCCTATTCGTGGTTTCGTTCATACTTCTCTTTTTTATTCCAATCCCAATTTTCGTCTCCCCAATGTCCTGCATGCTCCCAACTTAGTCAAAAATCTTATTTCAGTTCACAAATTTACCATCGATAATCATGTTTCTGTTGAATTTGACCCTCACGGATTTTCTGTTAAAGACCTCACAACAGGGAACCGTTTAATGAGATGTGAGAGCACCATAGATCTCTATCATGTCACTACGACAAATAAGGCTACCCCACACACCACCTTTCTAGCCGCTACCCCCACCCACCATCTTTCTCACCACTACTCCAACACCATTCTCGGCTTGGCCATCCTGGTGATGCTGTTCTTCGTTCTCTTCGTTCTTCCGATTATATTCGATGTAATAGCACTATGAATTCTTTTTATCATTCTTGTCCTTTGGGAAAACATATTAAATTATCATTCCAAGATTCAAAGTCGTCTACTCTTATGTCTTTTGATATAATTCACAATGATTTATGGACATCACTTGTTTTAAGTTCTTCTGGACATCGTTTTTTTTTTTTTTGGATGACTTTAGCAATTTCTTATGGACCTTTCCTATCTCCCACAAATCCCAAGTTTTCTCTATCTTTCTCTCCCTTCAAACTCTCATTCGAACACAATTCAAGGGACATTAAAACATAACAATGTGATAATGGTCGCGAATTCGCTAACAACTAGTTTCGCTCTTTTTGCACCTCACATGGCCTTTCCCTTCATTTTTCATGTCCCCACACCTCCTCTCAAAACAACAAAGTTGAACGCAAAATTAAGTCCATAAATACTTGTCCATTCCTCTACCCCACCTTCTTTTTGACCTCACACCATTGATACAGTTGCGTATCTCCTCAACATATTGCTATCCAAACTTTTAAAATTTCAGTCACCTACTGAGATTCTCTATCGAAGGATTCCTTCTTACTCTCACCTTCGTATTTTCGGATGCCTATGTTTTCCCCTCTTTCCTTCGACCACAATTAACAAGCTTCAAGCTCTTTCTACTCCTTGTGTTGTTTGGGGTATCCAGTAAATCATCGTGGTTATAAATGTTATGACTTGTCCACCGAAAATATTTTTGTCTCTCGACATGTCACTTTTGACGAGACAAAATTTCCCTTCTCCAAGTCTCTCACTAGCATCCCACCTTCCTATGATTTTCTGACCAACCAAACTTCTCCCTATATTCTCGATTTTCTATCCCCCCTCACCCGCTGCTAACCCTATCCAGCATCTAGCTTCTCCTTCACCAGCTGCTGGATCGCTTCAGTAGCTCTCTCGCATTCCGCAAGCTGCTGGATCTCTCTAGCAACATAATCTGTCAACTGCTAGACAAATCCAGCAGCCGACCCCTTCCCCTGGATCGAACACTTCGACCCAGACCCCCACCTCCCTCGATCACAATCCTCCTCTTCACCCTCCCTCTACTCGATCTCGCATACCCAATCCCAATGCTTTCGGTCCCAATTATGTCAACCTTATACAAACACCGACGACTATTTTTCCACTTCCTCGAAATCCCGTTAGTGCTTTACATGATCCAAATTGGACTACTGCCATGCTTGACGAATTTAATGCTCTTATTAAGAATAAGACGTGGGAGTTGGTGCCCCGTCCCTCTGGTACTAATCTTATTCGTTCTATGTGAATTTTTCGGCATAAAAAGCATTCTGATGGTTCATTTGAGAGGCACAAAGCTCGTCTTGTTTGTGATGGCAGATCTCAACATGTTGGTATTGATTGCGATGAGACTTTTAGCCGGTTGTCAAACCGGCTACTATCCAAATTGTTCTCAGCATTACTCTTTCTGGCTCGTGGTCTATTCATCAACTGGATGTCAAGAATGCTTTTTCTTCATGGCAATCTTAACGAAAAAGTTTATATGCATCAATCTATGGGATTTAAGGATAAAACGCACCCGGGTTATGTGTGTCTACTAAAAAGTCTCTTTATGGTTTGAAGTAAGCCCCTCGAGCTTGCTACCAACATTTTGCTGATTTCGTTCGTACTACTAGTTCCCACCATTGCCAGTCGGATCACTCGCTCTTCATCTATTCTCGAAGTACTGACACCTCCTATCTATTCTTCTATATGTGGGCGACATTATTCTCACAACTTCTTCCGATGCCCTTTGATTATCCTTCATGAAGTTGCTTAGTGAGGAAATTGCAATGAAGGACTTAGGCCCATTTCTTTTTGAAGCGGCTAAAGGGTGACCCTGACCTATTGGTTGGAGGTGAAGCGTCTTACCAACTGTGATGCGCTTCCCTTTGACATATTTCTTGAGAATCTCGGTTATTCGAACATCAGATGGCATGTTTCCGTCTCAGCAGAATTATGCCCTGGACATCATTGAACTAGTCGGTATGTCCCAATGCAAACCATGTCTCACTCTCGTCGACACGAGCAACAAGCTCGACTCCGAGGCCGGCCCCCCGTGCGATGATCCCTCTCAGTATCCGTCCCTTGCAGGTGCGTTGCAATATCTGACCTTTACTCGACCCGATATCACTTATGCAGTTCAGCAAGTTTGCCTTTATATGCATGACCCGGGAGTTGATCACATGGACGCTCTCAAGCGTATCATTCGCTATGTCCAAGGCACTAGTTCTCTCGGTTTACATCTCTACAAGACCTCAGTTAGCTTACTTGTCTCCTACACGGATGCCGATTGGGGCGGTTGTCCGGACACTCGTCATTCTACTTTCGAATATTGTGTGTTTCTTGGTGCCAACCTTATCTCCTGGTCTTCTAAACGTCAACCGACGATCTCCAAATCTAGTGATGAAGCTGAGTATCATGGTGTTGCCAACGTTGTTTCTGAGTCTTGTTGGCTTCGCAATATTCTTTTGGAGCAACGTTGTTCGATTTCAAAAGCTACTCTAGTCTACTGTGACAATGTAAGCGTCATCTATCTTTCTGGCAACCCCGTGCAATACCAACGTGAAACACATTGAGATAGATATTCATTCCGTCCGAGAAAAGGTTGCTAAAGGCGAAGTTCACATTCACCATGTTCCTTCTCGCTATCAAATAGCAGATATCTTCACGAAAGAGCTTCCGCACATACTCTTTGATGATTTTCGTGACAGTTTCAGTATTAGACTTCCTTCTACTTCGACTGCGAAGGGTGTGATAGACTATGCAATTGTATTTACAATAGCATAGTGTGTGTGTGTAATCCTAGTTAAATTAGTCTCATAATTAGATTAGTTTTTAAATTATAACTTCGTGTACTTGTATATATATCCCTTGTTATTCAATGAATAACACACGAATCATTATTCAATATTTCTACATTGATGACAAATTTACGGTTTCTGTCACCAATACAAGCCGTATATACTTACTCCGTATCATACCATATTTATGTTGTATCAACCCATTATCGTTCTTGTACTCATTGTTCATTTAAATAATAATTAATTTTACAATTTATCATCTCACAATCAATTTTTACATATTTACACATTATAAATATTCAACTTTTCACTTTCCCTTATTATTTGTTCAAAAGGGGAAACATAATAAAGTATTTAGTTTAGATAATGTTGGATACACTTATTTTTGAATTGGAGGATACTTTGTATTAAATTTTATGCTATATATATTTTACTATATATCAATTTAATTCAGTTCAATCTAGTTTTGTCCAGTTCTATCCAATTCAGTTCAGTTTAGAAGTTGATGTTGAAGATAACATAGTCTTGGTATTAATACATGAATGTACTTAATATTATAGTCGAAGGTATATTTATCAAAATAAAATGAAAGTTTGAATTTATAATATAGAAAGTGGCAAAATGAAGAATTTGTTGAGGGCAGAGTAAGTACACCTTAGTAATCTACTATTGAGAAAAATCCATGCATTTGATAAACTATATTACTTGTTAAACAGAACACTTGTGACCAATGTCCATATGGAAAGATCCAAGATAAGGTACAGAATCAAATTCAACGCTTGAAGCTATATGTGGACAAGCATACCTTGTGGCTGTAATCATAATGAACTCGAGTATATCTTAAAAGTAGCAAGGTACTTCCATGAATATAGTTCGTCAAAACATTTTATGCAGCTTTTGTTTCTCTATACATGTATGTAAAGCATTGTTATACTTGTACCAGAAACTCACTTGCTACCCATAACCCGCTCCTCCACGCAACTCTTTAAAGTATTCACAACACTTTTCCATTCAACAAAGTTGTATACCAATGCATTTCAAATAAAATTATGTCTTAAATAATTTCTAAAACTCTATGGGTTATCGACTTATCGGTACTAATTTGTACCTATGTCGATATATTTTACAATTCAAATAAGTGGTTTGCGAGAACCGAATCGCTATTAAAGTTTCGCAATGTGACAATTCTTTTTGCTTTTAACTATGATAAATTCACCAAATCACATAATTGTGTAAATAATGATGGTTGTATAGGTAGTTAGTAGCTACTAATAACTATTGATAAGGGGGGCCAGTCCTTTTGACTAATTAACCCAGCTTGTCAAACCAGGCCTAGTAAAGACAATCTCAAATCACCGAGCCAACCCAGATTGCCAAACCAGGCTCCGTGTGTCTAGTCCAGCCCAAACCAACCAGATCATAATCAGAACACATCAATAACAAATCGGATCAATCTTTTTCCAAATCAAACAAAGGATAAAAAATATTGATTAGTATTAGTAGAGGTGTACCATTACATCTGATCAAGTACTTGTTAGCTATTTCATTAAGCTGGGGTTAAGCATGGTGTGTTGGTACCGGTACATTTAAAATTAAAGGGCCCATAATACCTTCAAAAATGGGTCTAATTTATATAAGTGATCTGACATTTCGAGTTATCAAATGTGGTCTAAAACTCGATTGAAGATTTGAGCTCAATACACCAAAAATAAAAAATTAAACTTGCCATTTAACGCAAATTGTCGGCTCTGTCATGGAACAGAAAGGTGAAACGCAATATACTTTTTACTAAACGTACCACATAATTTTAATATATTATAAATTAATTTAAAATTATATTAATTTATAAAATAACTCCTTCAACTTTAAAATACTATAATATTATCTAAAAACACTTTTTTTATACATTTCAACTCTCTAACATGCGTCTTTCTTTTCGAACCTTTAAACAAACATAATTAAGGAACACGAGGTGATTATAATTTTTAAACAATCATAATAAAATTCAAAAACAATATTATAAATAAATAAATTTAAATACAATCAAATTATTCATACTAAATTAACATTTTTAACTTCTTAAAAGATCACTAAACGGATTGTTTGACAACCCTCAGCCCGTCTAGCATCAGCCCTCAAGGTTGCCAGATTCTGGCAGCCCTCTGCGCTACAAAGCATATTGTTGGAGCATTTTTTATTTTAATTTTTATTTTTTTTGAAATACTAGTTCTTTAAATATTCAAATGTTATAAATAATTATAAATAATATAAGATATCAAATTAACAAATGTATAATTCTTTTGAATTTACAATTATTGTTATAGTGATCTAGCCAATACTTGTATGATATAATTTTTTTTTATATGATATTGTAGTGAGTTTGTATATTGTTTTAAATGGCTAAAGAGTGACTCGAACCCCCAACCTATTTGTTGGAGGTGAAGCATTTTACCAACTGAGTTGTGCTTCGCTGTCAGTGTATTTGTATTATTATTTTCGAAAATTTAAAATATTATCGGATTAAACGAAAAATATGATAAGTATGGGGATCAATTTTTAGTTTATAATATTTAATATATATTTTTATTATGTATTAAAAAGTATTATGCATTTAGTAGAAATTATGCTCCGTTTAATAATCTTGCCACTGAACGTTGCTTTTCATTTTTTCTGAATCCTTTCTTCTGTCTCTTGAGTAGATCAAATTTTAGCACACTATTTGAATATGTATTTCTTCGACCACTGTAAAATAGGATTACACTGGAAGGAAAATCGATGTCCTAACCACATGTAGTACTTATTCGTGTAACATATATTCGAGTTCAAATGATAAGAATAACTATGAAGGCGTATAAACCTATTTACATGGTTTAACTATATGTGGGGTATTTATGAAGGAAAACTTCGTATAAGCCTACTTACATACGTGGGTATTTATTCCATTTTGTTTTCATTTCTTTTTTTCTTAGTTCCAACGAGAAATTTTCCATATTGTCAAATGATGAAGAAAACCGTACAAGGCACCTATCTCACCGCTCAACAAGTTAGTTTATGAACTAGTACATTATCATCACGCAGAACATAATCTAAGCTACCGAAAGTAAAGGAAGCGGTAATGTCTCGAATGTCAGACATAATAGGTTCTACAGTAAAAAAATCAAAACCTAACGACTTAAACAAAGAAATTAAAGAAATGCAACCAGTATAAACTTGAACTCACTACAAGAAAATAGATGTTTACCTGCGTTTGAAGAAACACGGGTAATTGTTTTCATCAAAACGACAACACTTGCGTTAGACTTTAACGCGGAGAGATGTGCCTGCATTTTCTTAGAAAAGAAGGTAAATAATACCAAGATACATGCGTTTATTTGTAAATGCATGTAATAATATAAAAATAACTAGCATTAAACAAAAACGCTACGTATTGTGTGACCTATCCTTGCTACTATTCTAGACGCTTACTTTGTTTTACATGCGGTTGAGTTTGAAAAGCAGGCAATTGACATCGTTTTACTTGCGTTTCCTTTTAAACTCAGGTAAACTCAGTCACAACTGCACTCAAGAGAACCCCTCCAAATTTACCTTTCAAATGGCACCCATCAAAAAATACAAAAGGTGCAAAACCAGTTAAAAACCCTCTCTTCAACCCATCTAAACCCATGAACAATCTCTTAAACATAATGGGCATTTCAATTTCAAGCTCCATGATTGAACCTGGATTGGTTATTATCACCAGCTCACAATACTTAGGCATAAGTGCAAATGCCTCAACTAGATCACCTCCAATCAGTTCAAGAGCCCTCAGTCTAGACCTATACATCTTCATATGGCCAACTTCCACACCAAGTTTGTCATTTGCCCATTTGATCAGAGCATAAGAATCCATGTTTGGATGTCTCCTCAATTCTTCCATGATGTACTTTGAGATCCAGTTCATATTTGTTTCTTTGTTGTTC
>JAYMSP010002826.1:0-22342 GCA_036897095.1 Plantago elongata
AAAAGGATTGAACCGTATTGGTAATTTGTTGGTTCCAAATGACAACTACTGTAAATTTGAGGATTGGATTATTCCAATTTTTGATCGCATGCTAGAGGAGCAAACTTCAGAGGTACCTCCTTTTAACCAGTCATTGTGTATCACTCCCATTCTGGATACTATGTCTGATATTGGTTCATATGTTATGAATAAATTTCACTGCATGCATTCTTGATAAATTGCTAAGGGAGTTGATCTAAGGCATTCCTTAAGGAATGCGAACTTATATATACAGGTTGATTTAACTTAAACAGTTGGTTCATGAATGCATGCACCCTCACATGCTGAAAAAAGGAAGTTCTGGCCTTTTGCACAATAATTTAGAATTTTTTTTAGCCAGAAGTAGAGATCATTAGGGTAAAAATGGAACTATAAGGGAGAAGAAGCCAAAACATCGTTATTTTCAAATAAGAAAATAACCAAAACATCTTTCATTTGGAAGTGGAGGGGCAGCATGTCTCTTGGACTACTATCTGTTGAAAAATACTGCGCCTAGCACAGCACTTGCCACAAGATGACTTTATACCTTTCTATGCACATAGCCCTTAACAATATTTATGTACATCTGCAGATCTATCGTCTGGACATTCTTATTATAAATACTCTCCAACAAAATTCTTTGAGTTAAAATAGAGAAATAGAGATGCTTCATTTGGAAACATCATTCGTTTTTTTGGTATCAACCATTGTCTAGTATTATTCCCCTATTGATTTATATCGGGTCGTTGGAACTGCACTCTACAAAGAATATTTAACTTATAATTGTCTAGTCTAATGAACTTATTTGTGCAGAACGTGCTGTGGACGCCATCGAAAGTGATTGCTCGCCTAGGGAAAGAAATCAATGATGAGAGTTCGTACTTGTATTGGGCATACAAGGCAAGTGATGTAGCACATGCTCTCGTTAAATCAATTGACTTTCATTCTTAGTTAACCAGTTATTATTAGAGATGCGAGTCATTTGGTGTTTTACGTGATACTGAACATACATCTTCCTGGCCCTTCTCCTTGGCAGAACAACATTCCAGTATATTGTCCTGCCTTAACTGATGGTTCGTTAGGCGACATGTTATATTTTCACTCATACAAGAGTGAGCCTGGCCTAGTGATTGATATAGTCCAAGGTAATGCAGAGTTTGCTTTTGATTCCAATTGTCTATTGCTCCTGGATGACTTAATTTGCTCCTATGAACAGATATTAGGGCCATGAATGGTGAGGCTGTCCATGTTGGTCAAAGGAAGACAGGCATGATAATTCTTGGTGGAGGGTTGCCAAAGCATCATATCTGTAATGCAAATATGATGCGCAATGGTGCAGATTTTGCCGTATTTATAAACACTGCACAAGAGTTTGACGGAAGTGATTCTGGTGCCCGTCCTGATGAAGCTGTGTCCTGGGGCAAAATCCGAGGTTCGGCCAAGACTGTTAAGGTCTGTAATTCCGGTTCTTTTTGGTTATATATGCCAAAAGTTATCCTGATACTCGTTATACTAACTTTAAAACTGTCAACTCTAATCATTTCACATTATCAATTGATCAGGTGCATTGTGATGCAACTATTGCGTTCCCTCTACTGGTCGCAGAGACATTTGCTGCGGTTAAAAATGAAAATTAAGCCGAATCGCATGGCATCAGCTGTTGCATATCCGTCGAATCCCATCCAGACACTGAAAAGTCCTTGTGAGTTGTGATACTCCATGTAGTACTGTAGTAGTACGAGACATGGTGAATTAATTGATTTTCACCATTGGATTTTCTATAACAAGATACATCTGTCAAACAGTTTTAACTAATTGAAAATTTTGTATGCTTTTCGAATCAACATAACTTTGTTGTCAGATACCATTTTTATATGCAGCTTGTACATGTATCTTGGAGCTAAGAAAAGAAAATATGGTTTTCAAAATGAAGACTGCACGTCAAAAGCTTGCAGATACAACTTCGATGTTGGAAATACACTCTTGGCTTGAAATTATGAATGTTCTAATGTGCTTCTACGTCAATCTTTATTTTACTCATACTGAAATAAGCATCTAGAAAAGCAGTACTAGTTATTTTAGTACCCACACACCATTTTAGTCTAAATAGGCACGGTGCAATGCTCTACATCTAGCACCTTTATTAGCACAACACCAACTTTAGTTAGCCGATATGCTTACAGATGGTCATGCCATCACCCACAGGAACTTGAGAAATTTGCACGCGAGTATCATCAGCCAGGTACTTGTTAAACTCGATTACCTCCTTCCATGATGCTAGCCTATACCCCGTTACAGCTTCTTCCGGCATAACAACAGTTCCTCCCCATAGTGTGTTATCGTAGATAATTATTCCTTCTGGCTTAACAAGCTTCATCAGTTTCTCATGATACTTGACATAATTGGTTTTATCAGCATCCACAAAAGCAAAGTCGAAACTCTCTTCATTTTTTGGCTGCATCAGAACTCAAAACCATAAAAACATGGCCATTACAATAGTGTATAGTAAGTCAATGTGAGAAATAGCCGGTTAGTCTTACGTCTTCCAGTAATCGACTAAGAACAGGTAGAGCTTCAGACTCGATGAAATTGATCTTGTGCTGTACACCAGACTTCTCAATGATCGGCAATCCGATCTCATACGAGCTGCGATCTATATCTATGGCTGTAATCTGCAAAACTAACAGAAATGAGCTGGTATATTTTACTGAAGAAACACGTGAGAATTGGACTAAATCGTACGACCTGCCCATCATCTGGGATGTTCAGCGCCGTTAGGAGCACGGAGTATCCAGTAAAGACTCCAATCTCAATCGTCTTTTTAGCGTTTATCATCTTTAACAGTAATGCCATGAACTGACCAGCATCAGGAGATGTACCCATGACTGCCCTGCAAATGGAAACATAGTCATCCAATTTAACACATTGAAACAAATGAAAAATAGCACCAAAGTTTAGATAAAAAGGCATTCATTACAATTGATGCTTCGAACTGATCTTTCGAAGCTCTTTAAGAAGTTCTGGCTCGCGCGGATATACGCTGGTATTCAGTATATACTGCAGGAAGAGAAACTCATCAGGTTGTTACGTTCATTAAAACAGAGCAAGATTTGAGAACTAAATAAGGTAAAAAAAAAATCATACTTCGCTTAGCTCTGGTGTTCGCAACAAGCCTTTCTCCATTGAAGTGGTAATCTTAGTCTTACCATTCATTTTGCTGTGTGAAGACATATGATTCTTCAAAGGTGAAATACAAAGACAAGACTTGCACAAACTCAGGTTCTTATTGACATTACACAAGTCAATGAGTCAATTGCATGACTTGGTAACCTCTGCATGGGAGAAATGTGGCACGGAACTACAACATAAATAGGTGATCCCACTGGAGATTTGTGCAAGTCATGACAAATGTGCAATTATGCATCAAAACAGTTTTACTCCAACAGAGGTTCATGTCTGATGTGGTATGGAACTGCATAAGTGATCTAGTCCAACTAGTAGAGGTGTTATCAAGGTTTGGTCTTACAGGTTACTATATTCTCCGTGTTTTGTCCTTTCGCGTTTTAATAAAATGAGTCGACTTTTAAAAAAGAAGTTTTCACGACCCTCTCTAGTAAAGTAATTGACTTATTAATTGCATCTCTTTATTCTTTAATGACAAGGGGACGGGCTCCTGAAAATCCAGGATACCGTCCCTTTGTCAAGTGCTCAGGTACCAAACAATATATTTCGGAGATTCACACTTTCTTTATCATATAGTTATAGTTAAAAACTTGAATTCCATTCAAATTACTTGAACAGTTTACAGTAAACTCAAATGCAACTAAAAAACCCATGGTTGTTTTAGCAGAGAATCCAAAACGACGCCGTGGACTCCTCTGGAGTCTTTGGCAATCAGCATTACACATTAAGATGAACATCAGGCTACCATTACCATAACAAACCTTCTAGTTCATAAACGGCGACAGAAAGCAATCCCATCGCCTAGAGGTACTTGAGAAATTTGGACACGAGTATCGTCTGCTAGGTATTTGTTGAACTCAATTGCAGCTTCTCTTGTTGCTAACTGGGATGGAGGAACAGACTCCTCTGGCATAGCGACAGTTCCTCCCCACAATGTGTTATCATAGATAACAATTCCTCCAGGTTTTAGAAGCTTCAACAATCGCTCGTGGTAGTTGGCATAGTTTATTTTATCAGCATCCACAAAAGCATAGTCAAAACTCTCTTGATTTGCAGGCTGCATCAGAAATGAACCATAGCAAATGCCATTACAGCAGATAACAAATCTATATTTCTGTATACTATAGGGGATTTGTTTGGAAAATCAGGAAAATCGACTGAATGAAGCATAGCATTACAAAACACCAATTATAGCAGAAAAGTTTCGGGGATAGGGGTCAGCTTACATCAGCCAATAATTGATCAAGAGCAGGAAGAGCCTTTGACTCAATAAAATTGATCTTGTGCTTGACTCCAGATTTTTCAATGACAGGCAATCCCATCTCGTATGAGCTACGATTCATATCAATGGCTGTAATCTACAAAACCAACAAATTTACTTGAGCAGATAACCAAACAAAACATGAGAGAATCAGCTGTAACCTTTCCATCTTCGGGAATTGTAAGGGCAGTTAACAACAGGGAGTATCCAGTAAACACTCCGATCTCAATTGTGTTTTTGGCATTTATTAGCTTCAATATTAATGCCATAAACTGCCCTGCATCAGGTGCTGTGCCCATAACCGCCCTGGAAATCAGAAACATATTATTCCCGTACCAACCTCATATAACATACAATTTTCCTGCCTAGCAACAAACGCTTAGTATACATGTAATCCTTAGCATCCCTTTCACAAAAACAATCACATGACTAGCCTAGCCTAAGTATGTACAGTCACACATGACACATCTAATGCTAAATCAAGTGAATGTGAAGATGGACATATGTGTATCTTGCAGCAGTGTCGATCAAAATGCATAATACTACCTGGGATGCCTTGATGTGATCTCTCTAAGCTCTTTGAGTGGTTCCGGTTCGCGTGGATAAACAGTGGATTCTAGCAAATACTATTAGTCACAGAAAATTATACATAATCAAACATTCAAACTGCAAATAGAATAGTTTGACAATATATTCATATTTAAGAATGCCTGCCTTGTATAACTCTGGGGTTTGCAACAATCCTTTCTCTGTAACAGTCTGCTCTTTACCTGCCATCCCTCTGCACGACAAGCCACAGTTCGTTCGATCAAAGGAGATGTTTTAGAATTATATTGGTCGATTAAAATATTATACAGCATCAGCTTCTCAATTCGGCTTACGAAAAGGAACACACAGCTAACAGAGAAATGGTCGCATACGAAAAAACAAGTCGAACCGAATTCATAACAAACAAGATACGATCAATTACGAGGCCGCATTGATGAAGTAATGTGGATTATCAAGTAAACAACTATGATCTACATTCTTGACATGTAAATATCTTCACATGTTGTTCACTGGAATTGGTAAACCCACTGAGCAAAAGTGTCATCTTTATCAGTCTCACTTTAAATCCAGTTAAACTCAAAATAACCATCAACAGACTTTCATCTCAGCACTTCCTAATCTGAATTGAGCTACTATTTGCCTTTGTTTATTAGAACTTAGAAGAGAACCCAAAAAGAAAGTTAGATAGCAGATCAGGCAAAGAATTGTAGCAGCAACACAGAGAAAGGTATTAAAAAGACGAGAACCATATACAAGAGAAGGAACGATCTTGAAAATATATAGACAAAAAACATTTACACTGAATAGAAATCTTGATCGTCTGCTAAGGTTCTCTTGAGTCTCAGAGAGAAATTCAGCTATGGACAAAACGAGGCAATCTTGGGAAATGAACAAATCTGACAACTTTAAATTCTTGTTGATTGAATACAGTCAATTTTGCCTCTTTTGGAGTTTTGTGTAAATTGCACCATCCTATAGTTTGCAGTTGTGAAATTTACTTCTCAAAGTTTTAAACTCAATCGATTCACCCCGTAAAGTTTGTTTGTATGTTAACATGATCCATTTAAGTTGAAATTTTATTATATGAACTTTGAAGAGAGATGTTTGATATTTTTGAATTATTATATTACAAATGATTGTTAGTAATTATTTAGTTAAAATAATTAAATAAGTGTGTTCAAATTTAAATTAGAAATATATAATAAAGATTTTGAAACTTTTTTAACATATAAATATAACATTGTAATGATATACACTATTCCATAGATATGTTGGTAGTCAAGAGGTCACATGTTCAATTCCCCGAAATGAGTAATTGTACTCTATGTATAGAGAATGGTGATTTGAGTCTATTGTACTCTCTTATAAAGAATATTGATTTGAGTCTAACGAATGTATTGATGATTAATTTAGGCATGTTCAATTATGTAATTGTAATATTCTATCTAAAAACAATAGATATGTTAGTATTTACCTTTTACTCATTTTTTAAGAAGTTTGATTAAAAAATAATTTATATAGATTAAGTAATAAGTGTATGGTATGGATTAATTCTTGTAAATGAATTCCCAAAACTTTTACATATTAGCATTTGAACCCCTCTTCTTCCACTTTTTCCAACACATCCAACCACCATATTCCTCTAACCACCATTCCACCACCACCCACGAGTTCGAAAAAAAGCTCTGACCGGAACTTTCAGATATAGTTCCGACATCTCCAGATCGGAGCAGCTTCATGAGATGTTTCAGCTCCGGGTTCGGAGTTGTGCACAACTCCGATTAGGTGTCGTAAAACTTTCGATCCAGTGGCTTTTTTTTAAAGCTCCGATTGGAGCAAGTCGCTGCATTTTACAGTTCCGATCTAATCATTGCACATCTCCAATTGTTCATTACACAACTCCGATCCGGTGGAGGCTCCATCGAAGCTTTTCCCTGAAGAACATGAATGATGGAGGAAGGAGGTGGGAGGTTATTTTTTGGTTTTATTAAAGTTTAGGAAAACTGTTTGAGTGAGTAATGTAATTTATAGAAAAATTAAGTTTAAGTTTAATGTGTAGTAATATAAAACTTATAAATTGTATTTGTAATTGAGTCCAATTTATTTTCATTTTTATTTAAATTTTAGTTCGTCAATGGGAAAAATATATGTTGGACTTAAATGTAATTATTTGAAATTGGGGTTTTAATCTGTAATTAGATTTAAGGGGTACTCTCCGTAATTATCCAAACATATAAATATGAAAAGAGAAGAGAACCCGACCTGGCCGCCTCTTCTCTTCCTCTCGCCAGTTTCGTTTCTTTTCTCTCACGCCATAGCTTCCTTCCTTCCTTCCTTCCTTCATCCCTTGCTTTCCAAGACAAACCTTCTTTCAATTCAATCCACTCTGCAAGTTTTTATATTTCTCTATTACATTAATTTTCTTTCACTGTATTTCAAGTTTCACACAAATACTTAGATACCTCCTTTCGATACAGCA
The DNA here is from genome assembly GCA_036897095.1 of Plantago elongata. Taxonomy (NCBI): domain Eukaryota; kingdom Viridiplantae; phylum Streptophyta; class Magnoliopsida; order Lamiales; family Plantaginaceae; genus Plantago; species Plantago elongata. Next base: position 7,491 of record JAYMSP010002826.1, read on the forward strand.
GGTTGCTCCAATTTCAAGTTTCACATCCTTTCTCACTTTACCATGGTAATTATCTAATTCTCTATTTTGAGGAACAAGCTAAGTTTTTTCAGCTTATTTGCTTTTGGCATATGTTTCGTTTTACAAGGGATTCATGTTGTATCTTCTACATATACTTTGAGTTTGGTTTTATGGTCTTCTGTTGTTTGTTTTGTCACTGTATCTGCTGCTTGTTGATGGGATTTATTTGCAACAACCATTCTTGATTTCTTGTTTTCGAAGATGTTTGTTTGGATATTATTGCAATTCTAAGATAGATGATTTTCGTGGTTAACAATCGGCCTAGCTTGACATCACCAAATTGTTTCTAGCTACTTTTTCCCCAGTATACTGAGAATATTATTGTCAACTGCTTTGTGTTTCATATCTTGAATTCATATGTAAGGTGAAGGATCCTTTTCTTATTATTTTGAATAGAAATTCAGTTTAGCATTCAGATTTCGGACCCCTGCATTCACATGACTGAGGCACAGTTCAGTCGTCGTGGGAAGATAATTATTTAGATTCTATTGTGAAAATGCTTTACTTCCTGGACCTTTTTAATTCCAAAAAAGAGTCCAGTTCTTCACGTCAGCTTTTAATGTAGAGCCATGAAATGTTCTGTTGCCTTCGAAGTTTCAGATTTTGACAGGTGATAGGCTGAGGTCACAGAGTATTTGCAATGTTTTCTAAATTTCATTAACATGTGAGCTGCTTACCGTAACTTTAGTATCTGTTCAACGTCCTCCTGCAAACAATGCATTGAAATTTGATAAATCCATCCTTGAAATCATCACGGATCAAATGTGAAACTTAAAGAGGGAGAGGAATTTAGTTTTGGCTATCTGTTTATTCTAAACTTTGAGTCAATGTTGATTGTTGTTTGTTGTTTTTTGTGCATGTTAGTTTCTGTTAGCATACTTATACATATCTATGTCTGTGGAGATGTTTTGGACTGTCTTGCATTGTTATTAATATTAAAGTCACTTGGAACATAGTGCATTGCCGATTATCCACGAAGCAGTATGTGGCACTTGTATAGATGAAATCGAACTGGGACACTAACTTTATCAGCTGTTACTTGCCTTGCAGGCTGCAAGACTTCTTTCCCAATTGATTATTTTGGGCTCTGGGATTATGGCGAAATCATTTGTTCAAGCTTATCGTCAGGCACTTGCCAGTAAGTTATAGAATTCTGATGTTATGCATCCTGTATCCATCATAGACCAGTAGAATAGTTTAGTTGTTGCCCTTTCCTATTCTTAATTTTCATGTGCATGTTTAGCTATTTTCAGGGGAATGGTCTGAGTATATCTAGTATATAGTCATCATGGCGCCTGTACTGTTGGCCTAAAAAGGGCCAATTAGGCAAGGTCCCCATGCAGGAATAAGTTAACAGCTGGACCTATATGTAATATGGTGAAAACACGGGGTGTTTCTGTAATTTACCCTAATCTTTGTTATCACCCTCCCTTCATTCCTCACGCTTCAGTTCCAGATATTCAGTTACTTAGTAAAATCTCTCTTTATCGCCCTCACCCTCATCTTCTATACCGAAGTAATTATAGAAAGATGAAGGAAAGGAATCAAATCAAAATTTAATGAATCAATCAAAAGCTTTTTATAAAAAGTTTTGTTGCCTACATTCAATTATATCGACATGAGGTCACATTACTCTTATTCTGTCATCTCAAATTTATATACTTGATTCAATTTCAGAATAGTATTATGCCACATGCCAAAGTAGCTCCCATGCTACACTGTATAAACTTATGGTAATATAATATCCTGTATTCATATATCAACAAAATTAATATGCCATACTACCTAATTGGTACGGGGCCCAAAACTATCAGAACATATGTCCGATCTTTGTTCAGTATCCAGCATTATTTTTTTGGTTGCATTTATTAAGTCACTGATTGAATTTTCCTTTTGTATGCTCTGCCTTGTCCACCATTTTCCTCAGATGCCGCTAAGAATGGAGTTGCTCAAGAAGCAGTTCAGAACATTAAAAGAGGCAGTAAGCACATGACCGAGGCAGAAGCAAGGCAAATTCTCGGTGTTTCCGAGCATTCATCATGGGAAGAAGTTTTGCAGGTCCTCCCCCCATCATTTATTTATATTATTTAAACACACAAATAGGTGTAAGTATTCTTTTTGCTTGGAATATAGTAATTAACTTGGATACTCTTCTCTCCTTTCCAGAAGTATAATAACTTATTCGAACAGAATTCCAAGAATGGGAGCTTTTATCTACAATCGAAGGTCCATAGAGCAAAAGAATGTCTGGGAGCAACGCACGAAACAAAGTATCCGGAACCTCCTGAGGCAAACTGAAATCACATGGCCTTACGCGGATTTTCTTGCCACCAAAGAGTTAGTTCTTCCTTCTCCATATTCAACACCGAGTGCCTCGAAGCTCTGATCAAATTCCTTGGCACTCAGGCTGAAAGTCGCGTATTAGATTAATATGAGTATACATAGCAGCTGCATTTCAGTGTCTGAAGTTTCGGACTGTCTTTCCATTCTTTAACTGAAAGCAGACTAGTGTATGCAACATTTTAGTAGCGTTAGTGCCTCGAAATGTAACCACAAGAGTCCTCTAATTATGTCTGAAATTTTACCTTGTTACCTTTGTCAAGTAATGGAGTCATGATTTTGCGGGTGTGCTGAATTCTAACAGTTTACATCAATGTGGTTATGAAACATGCATTGGCTGTGCCAAATACCTGAAGTAAAATAACAATTCACTAAGCTTTCATCAGAGTGAAGGTATGTCCTCGAAACTATGACAAAACCAGAAGTCTGATGTATGTTTTCATCTTTAATTTGATTTCTTTTGTGCTTGCTGTTGCGTTGAACATATGAAGTCTTTTGTGAGTTGATTTATTTATACGTTAAGACCTTATGTTAGCTGGCTTGTAGTTGCACTTGACACTCAGCAATTCTGAAATACATGGAACTTTTCTCTTTGAAACACTGCAATATCAAGATGTCGTCTATAAGAATTCCTTTCTCATCGACATACACAATCTTTACTGCTGTAAAAATTTCAAAAGCCACTGATAACATACTTGGATGCTGCATAGAGATAAACGAGGTACCCTGTGTGTTAGGTGTGCCTGCGTATATATAGTTGTGAAGACGGCAGTGCACCAAGCCTTGTGGTGGATCTCTTCGTATGGGAAATGTTTACTTGGAAATCTGTGCTATGTCGCACAGAAATATTCGGCAAAGTGCAACAAAATCTTGTTTGCATACAACGTATGTAGACTTGTCTTGCCTGAAACCAGTTGTCATTAAAAAATCACTTCTGTTCCCAAACATTTTGCCTACCAATTGAAACTTGACTCCCCCAGAAATTGGATGACGTAAACTAGTTTTATGATGGTTGGTTTGCACACAAAAAGATGAAAACTAAGGTGACCAATGGAATTAATGTGCAATGCACTTGCAATCCAACAATTTACATAGACCACCAGATAAAAGAATTGGGAGCTGACTGAGTAACCATCATGTTAGATTTACATGTATGCATAAAAACATGAAAAATCTTATTGCAATAAACAATGCTACAAACGAATACGTTGAACTTTAAATAGGGCGTATGGTATATTCTTTAGGTCAATCTTTTCCCCCAACAAGGTAAACAATCATGTACTATGTTCACGGCTTCCAGCTCTCAACGATCAGAGCCCTGCATAAATGTGTGTATTGAACAATAATCACATGTGACGAAGTTGCTTTACCATTTTATTCAAGAACGATTCTTTTGTAGAGACTGTACAAGAAAATCATAATCAGGGAGCTTTGGATGGACGTGGCTAGCTTTTGAGGCACCATCATCTTTACTTGAGGTCTTATTATAAGTTGCATCATTGGGACTTCCACTGCTAACCGATGGGCTTGATGGTTTTGCTGAAGATGGATTCAAAGAGAATTTGGACTCCTGCCCGGTGGCAGAAGTTGACTTACCGGAGTTAACTCGTTCAGGAGTTCTTGAAGAATTCAAATTACTTGGCTTAGAGTCCACAGCAGCAGATTCTTTATGAGTTTTAGGAGGGGAAGTTCTTGGCTTTCTCTCTCCAATAGCATCAGCACCATGAGCTTCAGATCTAACCCGTAATTTAGGCTCCTGCTTCATTACAGAAGTTTTTGGTGAATATGGGCTCTCGGGCAGTGCCCAATAATTAGATCTGGCTGGCTTTGAAGTCGGTTCTGTGGTAGTCTGCTCATATGCGATCCGTTCCTTCTGCGGCTCCACTTCTTTTGGAGTATCAGAAAGCGGCTTTCTGTCAATAGAATCAGTATCAACTGATCCAGCCCTCTCACGCATCTTAGAATACGTACTTGTTCTACTACTTGTAGGAGAGGGTTTTGTCCTCCGCGAGTGACCACCACGTATCTGGGTTTTCCCTGAAATGGGCTTGTGTGGAGCATCATCATCCAAATCACTGTCATCAGATCCAAAAATTGGATTTGAAGGACCTAAACTCGATTTGGGCATAACTTCATTTCTAGCATGAAACTCCTGATTTTCCAGCTTCTGACCTGACATTTTTCGTAAAGGCACCTCTTCCTCAGAACTGTCACTGTCCAAATCTGACTCAGGTTCTGGTGTTTTAGTTCTGTTCTTATGGTCGATCGCTTTCCTGAAGTTGGGCCTCTCAACAGCAGGCCGGAAGTTTGATTTTATTGTAGTGTTGGTAGTCTCCTCCTTCAGTGATGATGCACCATCCAATTGTTGTTTCAAGAACGAGGGGCGGGTATATCCCTTATGTCGCAAACCACCAGTCAGTTTCCCAAAATTCAGCCCCTCACCACTAACTGTATCTGGCTCATCAGCCGAGTCATCTGATTCCACCAGAGACTTTTTTACTCCAAAAGTTGGCCGATCAATAGAAGATTTCTTGAAACTTGAATTTTCTGGAGGGACAGCATAGGAACTTTTTATTCTGTTTTTACTGACAATCTCCAAGTCATCATCAGAGGTTAGGAGCTCACGTTCTCTGTCAATCCCAGAATACTCTTTTTCCTTCAATGGTGAACCACGATCATGTCTAAGATGTCCACTTCCATTGTTCCTACTCATCAAGTCACTGGAATCTCTGATGTTTGCTTGCTTAGACATATTGGTCTCCTCATCACTGTCAGAAAAGGGTCCATCTGAATCATCAAAAGTCACAGGCTTAAAGTTATCTTGTTCTGAATCATTTACTGGTGAAATGTTTTCAGAAAATTCAGTGGGCGAGTTCTTTCTATTGAAAAACAGTGACGAAGTAGGCTCCACATTTTTGCCTGAGCTAGACATGGGATCCCAAGAATCTCTATTAAGTGAGAGGTGCCCAGTTGATTTTTGGCTTGGTGATGGCAAGCTGAATTCAGATTCATGCTCATCATAAGTAGGGCCAAGATCGAATCCATGATCATCACCATCTGAATCAAATTTGTCAAAATGCAAAGAAGCTGAGTCTTCTCCAACAAAATCTCCTTTGGCGAAAGGGTCATCATCAGCATCATATACAAACTTTGGGTGCTCAGAACTCGCAAAGATATTCACATCGTCAGAGACATTAGAATGGGAACGAGAAGATTTTACACTTGGTTGTTTACTAATCCTTTCATCCCGGATACTCTCTGATTTCTCCACCCAGCCATTTGGACTTTCAGCTTCCGGCTTGAATTCATCAGAAACGCTGGAATGGGAACGAGAAGATTTAATACTTGGCTGTTTCATAATCCTGTCTTCCCTCGGACTCTCTGGCTTTTCTGTCTCTTTTGGACTTTCAGCCCCACCCTTGAAAGATTGTTCATTCAGACGCCCATTACGACCTCTAGAATCCTCCCTCGAGTAATTATTTCGAGAAAATCCATCTACAGCAGGGACGCCATGATCCAAGATGTCTGTATCCATTGTTTGAGAAGCTGACTGTCTATAAACCTTTTTACCACCACGAGCATACTTATCCACACTTCCAGCCATTTTTAGACGATGTGCATTTACACCATCAATTTCCTCATCTTTTAACCTGGCACGTCCAGATGATGGTCCATCCAATCGATCTCCAGAAAGATATTCCCTTGTCACTTTCGCATTCAAGTCAGATTCAGAAATTTCATCTTCCATATCATAAACTTCTGACTTACGTGATTCAGCGGAAAACTGTCTTCTAACCCTGCCACCGCTTGCTATTTCTGCAGCAGCTCTGGCAGCCATACTCGCCCGCTCAGCAGACTCAGCAGCTGCCTGTGCAGCAGAAGTGGCATCTTTAAATTCCATAGTCCAATCCTGCCTGCCAGTGCTGATAAATGGAGGGGTTTCTTTTGGTGGGGAACTTGTGCTGGTGACAGGAGCATGATTTTCAGTTCCCAATGAGGTTCTAAGATCTTGCTGGGAAGAGTTGAATTGTGAACCGTGCATATTATTATTTGGGGGAGCTTGAACGTTCGCAGAGTCAGAATGAGGAGGTTCAGCATATCCGCTTCCATAGCTATATCGTGAAGCATTCATCTTGTTACTTGGAGGAGCTTGAACATTGGGAGAATCAAAATGGGAAGATTCAGCATATGGCCTACTTCCACTATCAGATGTACTCGGTCCACTCTGAAAATTAGAGCAAACAAACTTGATAATGAAGAGATGCAAAAAACACAACCATGTAATGGTACTGAAGTACCTACATAAAAAACAAAGACGTACTAGGAACGTACCGTTAAATCATTAGAAGGTACTGAATCTTTTTCATCAAATGATTTATGCTCCCACTTGACATTGTGCTCCTCTGCTATGGCACTCAGAATTTTAATTTTGGTTGGTCCATCAGGTGCTGATGCAGACAACTTCTCAACCAACTGCAAAGGAATATCAGAATTGATGACAGTCAAGACAAACTCAGAGAATAGGAATTGATAACTTAACAAATCTCCAGCATTGTGAACATACCATGCGTCCTACACCACATGCTGGACGAAGTTCGATAGCTGCTGTGGTAAATTCTTTTCCGTATTTTGCTGTAATTTGCTTCCTTACATCAAGAAGTTCTGGCACATCTCCGCATCTGGGTGATGCAAACACTATGCTTGAAATTGCTTCCTTCAAGTCAATGGGGCAATTCCTGCAGACATAAAATAAAACATGAATCTTTTATTACCTCTGTCAATATAGTTTATTTAAATATGAAATTTCATGAGATACAGATATGTTAACAATAACCCTACTCGGAGAATAGTACACAGTATCGATAATCATTATCTATTCATAAGAATATATATACAAATAACCTAGACAAAATCATAGGCCAACCATGTAAAGATGCAAAAAGTAAAATGGCACATTGCAATGAAGTAATATTAGTGGTCTTTTACTTATTCATGCTCAATGTTTTTCCTTTAAACTTTATCTTGGTCATGTCATGTGACATCCGATAGGTACCCCCACCTGTATTGCCATACCCAATGCTGCATGCTTGAAAAGAATGGTGTATCTGTGCATTCTATCTGCCTGGACTTACAAACCTAAGATTAACACTCCCTACGAACCACCAAATGAAGCACATATATACTATAGAAGCAAGTCAAACCGTATAACTAGAACAACGAAGAAAAAAAAGGAGCATTTTCTGAAAGCGTAATATACATACTTCTGTGACTCAATTATCGGCAGCCGTGCAACCATAAGTTCACAGTATATCTGGATAAGATCATATGCAGCAATCATCTTCTCTTCCCTAATCACGTGCTCAACCTGGAATTTAAAGAATCAAGTCAAACAAAATCATACTCGGATATCATTGATGAGCGATAACCACTTTACATCAACATAAGTGATGACACTAATCACATGATCATAAAATGTCACTACTTTGACCAGTGTGAAGCTGGGTATGTAGCATACGAGTGGGAAGAAGATTAAGGTGAACAAAACTAGATATCTGGCTAACTCTAGATACACTAATCCATACCCAAAGACTAAAACTGAAACTTAAATAAAGAATGAGAGATCATATCGTTGCTTCATAACAAATAAAACCATCCATATTGTGGTTCATATCAACAAAATAAAATCTTTAGGTAACTAGATGTTCACAACGTTTCAGCAAAGTAGGATGAGCAAATATACACGAGATAAGATTTCAGTACAACCCTCACTCTGAACATGAGAGTATTCGGTAAGCTCTCATTACATGTAAATGTAAAGAATACAATTTCCCCCATCCCATGTCTCCGGTAGAGCATTGTAATCGAAAATTTTCAACTAGATTATATCTGTCAGTCGAATTCCCATATGAAAGATATAGCTTTCCAAAGATACACCCACCTTGGTGATTATTAAGCGTTGAAAGGAAAAGTAACAAAACACATCACGGACTTCCCACAAATACCATCATATAATGTAACCAGCAGACTAATTCCTAACCATTCAAATGCCACATACTCCATAACACAACAAAAACAATTAAAAATACTGAATTTGATCAACAAGAGACGAAGTAGTGGAGATGATTACTCGAATTCTTGCGGTTTGATCCTGACCGGACTCGAGTAACTGAGCGAGTTCCCTTCTCATCTGCTTTAATTGGACTTCCTTCTTGTTCTTCAATAGCTTCAGCCTTGACCCTGCCAGTTTCAGCGACGTCTTGCTGCATCACCATTCACCATCATCAAAAATCAATATGAATCCGCTGATTAATTAATTAATTAATTAATTACTCAGTCTGGAAAGGTAAATAGCAGAAGAAGGAATGGGATCGCAAAAAAAGTTTACCACTTGGAGGGATTGAAGCTCCTGGAGAGTATATCTTTGGAACTCTGAATGAACTTTGATTTCTTCATCTTTATTATGTGGTTGCGTAGATCAACAATCGATCTTCTGAATCTCTGTTTTGCAGAGAAGACTTAGGGAGGTGAATCAGAGGTATCTCGATTGGGTTTTGGGATTGAGAAGAAGAAGAAGAAGAAGAGAAGGAGAAATCGAATCGAATCGAATTGAATTGAATTGTCTCAGGTCTCAATACAGGCAAGCAATGAAGCAATCGTGGTGGAGAGAGACTTTGCGGGAATAGTTAATTAATAGTAGTATTTCGCTCGTTGTTTTCCGTTTTTATACTTCCTATCCTATTCTTATTATTACTCGTTGCCCTCTAGTATTTCGATTTGTTTGACTTTAAAAAGTCGTTGTTTTCCTTTACATTAAGTCCATAATTTCATAAAACTATTTATGTTAGAAAGAAATAGAGTAGGATTTATTTTAATATGTAATAATAAGAAAGTATAAGTGTGTATTTATAGAATAGATAGAACCTTTTAGAAAGCTCATAACAATTGGGCCTACAATAGTTTAACTTAATATTAACTCTGGTACATTATTCTCTAACAATCTCAAAAATTTTACTTTATAAAACACGAATTGAAAAATAGTAAATACTAGGAAGAGTTATCCGGGTAGCAAAAGTTGTACTCGGCATCTCCTCAACTTCAAATCATTATCGACTTGAAAATATAAAGTCGGAAGATTAATCTTTAAATAGAATTTACATTTAAAAGATCAAACTTAAACATAACTTTATAACATATAGTTATTTATATTAATTTTTAGATGTGTGTATTTTTTAGCATTTGTTCTCTTCAACTGAAATTTAATGAACTGAACTAAAGAGTAATATAAATTATAACTAAATAGAGGCTGAACTGAAGAGTTTTCAGTTGAGTATGACATAACCTTTGTTGTTATTCGACTATTAATGTTTAATCATTCACTAGAAAATATGTTACACGCTACGAAAGTGTAATATAAATTTTTAAGTTATATTTAATTTATCTTTGTACAATTCTATCGATATTTATACTTACTTATAGTCGAAATTGTTAATATTATAACAATATGTAAATTGAATAATAAAGTATAATATTCAAAAACGTGTCATTCACAATCGCAACGAAAAAAATTAATGTTTACCTACTGCATCATCTTAACTTTAATTATGTAAGATTTATTTGTATACAACATCTCTTGTTTTTGTGTGGTCATCAGAGTATATTGTTGACGGCCTTATCAATACATTTATTGTTTATGATCTTCACGCTCTTTGACAATGCAATATACAACTGTTCGTGCGAGATAACCGGATGTGGCAAATAGATCCAACGTTTGCCTCTTGTTTATCGTCTTTGCAAAGCCATGAAGAATGTATAGTTGTCTCACACACCTACCTCACAATGTTTTTGTATCATTTTTAACAAAATATCTTTGTTATTAATGAAATAATAATTTTTGTAATATTACACCAATGTTTAATTGAGAACATATGTCTTTTGATTCATAATCTTGATGAATTTATTGACAATCTGTTTATATTTAAAATAATTACTCATATATAGAAAAATATCATAATATACCACCCATGCTTAATGCACTCTTCTCATATTAGTGTTTAATTGTTATAGCTTAAAAGTAATTTGTGACAAAAATTATTATTAAAAATTAAAAATATTAAATGTTAAACTTTAAATATCACGATATAGTATAATATAACAATTTTACCTCAAAACCTACCTCATATAATTGCACATTAGCCTCAAACAAGTCCTCTCTCTCATCATCAATCAACATATGAGCATAGACACGTGTACTGTAATTGTTATGCACTTAGACCATCCACAATGGTGACGAGTCGACGGCGCGTCGTCTTCGTTTTTGCTCCAGTGGTGGTGCGTCGTCGCCACATCATTAATTTTTAAAATTTTTTTAATAATAAACAAAACAGTGAAAAGGCATCTAGCCATCTGGGCTGTATAAGTCGGGGTAAGAAACAAACAAAACCGCGGTTACAAGATTAACATAACCTTTTCATAGTCGTTGGGAGTTGGGACTTTGGGATTAGTTATCCAAGATTTTCAGTTCTAAGGTTGGCCCAGTAATAGACGCGTAACCAGTAACATGGTTTCACATCAGTTTCATTGATAAAATTCATGCATAGTTTAATCATTCTATGTCAGTGTCAATCTCATTTATATAATTGTCAATCTCTTCCGCAAGTAAATACCATTACGCGTCTTGGTCTAGGAGGTTATAGTCCTTGTCTTCTTCTAGACGAAAAGGAAAATTGGAAAATATGCAGAAAGTGCTACTTGTCCAAAAATAGGCGTCCTTTTGGAAGCTTCGTCTCAAATTACTCAATTAATATGATCATCAGATACGTCAGTTCCAGCCGGCATTTTAACTACTATTATCTCCGGTTCAATTTAGTCCAGTCAAGTCTAGTTCAATTCGATTTAATTATAATTTACGCCTTACTTCAATTCAGTCCAATAAATCTCAATTTAAGAGAACAACGCCTTCCACCAGCTCAAGTTTCCAACAAAAATATCATAAAATGCAACTAATTTTAAATTTCAAATAGCAGTAGCAAGATTTTTGTTTTAATAGGATTGATGAACTAAGCTAAAGCGAGAAGGTCCGGATTTATGGTTGGACTACAGTCATAATGGAAATGATTTCTGGATCTCGACATAAAAAAATTCCCAAGTGACAGTTTGAAATTTTTGTATAAAAAATGACAATTTAAATTGAACTTTTCCAATTCAAATTGCATTCCAAAAAAGAGTTCATAAACCAGAGTAAGAAATTAGCCGTAAAACACCATAAGTTGTCCATTATGTGGTTGTGATTCTGAAACAATGCTGCATATTTTTAAGCTATGTTCTTTTTCGAGGCTTTTTTGGGCTGTTTCTCCGTGTCCTAACAGGTTTATGCTCTTTGACACAGATAGTTTGGTTGATTGGGATGTTCATATTCGAGCTATTGCCAACTTCGGTTCCTTGGAGCTAGGGGTGAGCATCGGTCCAGGTCCGGACCGGACCCGGACCGATTTTCGGTATTTTTCAATATCGAGGCCCGGATCGATATTGGATCGGTCCAGGCCCGAACCGGACCGAAAAAAGTCGGTTCGATTTCAGGCTTGGACCGAACAGATCGAATTTTACACAAAAAAAAAAAAAAAAAAAAACTTAGAAAAAACAGAACAACCTGTTTTCTAATTTTGCCTCTTCACAAAAACCCCTTAAAAAAGGAAAAAGAGAAGGAAAGAAAATCTGCAGTCAATTTCGCTTTCTCATTTATCATATCACAATTATTTTACTCGTGTGAGAAACCAATAAGAAAGGAAGAGAGAATATGGTTTACTTGTATATGAAATCCCCGAATCGAGAAAGAAGGGAAGAGAGAATAGGGTTTACTTGTTCCAGCGAGTCGCAATTTTGAGCCACAGACTGACACCCGAGGAAACGGAGTCGTGAAGAAGAAGAAGAATCACAGATTCAGTATGAGGAGGAGACTCAAGCGAGCCGCAATTTTGAGCCACAGACGGACACCTGAGGAAACGGAGTCGTGAAGAAGAAGAAGAATCACAGATTCACGTCGACTGGGTCGTGTGGGGAGCTGTGAATTGCGGTGCGTCTGGGCCTGGGCGAGACGGCGCGGCAAATGCCGACGGGTGAAGCAGCGGGCGGCAAGTCGACGAGGGCGGGCGACTGTGTGTGAGCGGCGGGACTTAGGTTACGCGATTTGGCTGGCAGATTGGGAATTTGGGCGTAGTGTCTCCCGTATGTCCGTAACTTCGTATTATTTCCTCCGATTTTTTCAAAATGTCAGTCTGGTCGGTGGACACGCAATTTTGTCGGTATTTGGACCGGACCGAACCGAGGACCGAAATGTTGAAATTCTCAATACCGAGGACCGGACCGAGGACCGATTTTTTGATCCAGTTAGAGCCGGTATTTCGGTCCGGTCGCAATTTTGCTCACCCCTACTTGGAGCTATTTGTTGCTGTTGGTGGCTGTGGCATACGAGAAACATGAAGGTGTTTGATGATAAAGTGCTGGATGCCCAGGAATCTGCGGAGTTTACAGGGCAACTATTGGCTGACTTCAAGTTGGCGCGAGTTATATATGCTCGACCAAGACCTTCGGTTCCAATGGCGTGCTGGCAACCTCCTCCGGATGGCTCTATTAAAATTAATTACGACGCCTCTTTTTATGCTCTCACTGGCAAAGCTGGAACAGGCGTGGAGGCGCGACGATCGGACGAGAGTGTTATTGCCTGGAGATGTCATGCCTTGGAGTGTCAATAATCCGGAGATGGCAGAAGCATGGGCTGCTCGCCACGCTGTTCAACTGGCCATTGATTGGGATTTGCAGCAGGTTTTCATCGAGGGTGACTGCCTCAATGCCGTTCACCAGCTCCAAGCTTCAGAGCCGTCACTATCAGCAACAGGAGGCATTATTGAAGAAGCTAAAACTCTTGATTTGTGTTATCTTTCCTGTTCTTTCTCTTTTATCGGTAGAGAAGGCAACAAAATTGCCCATCTTTTGTGCCAAAATGTGGTGGCTGACTGTTCTGGGTTTGGTCATTTGCCTTTTGAGATTTCTGATGTAACTTAATTGACTCATTGCTATCTATAATATGGTCTTCTAGACCTCAAAAAAAAAAAAAAAGTAACCAATTGTGAGATCATCAATGCATGTGTGTTATTTTACTGTTCTGTCTATCAGGCTTCTCAGTTATTTTACTGCTGGCTATCAAGCCCTGAACAACTAGCCCTGCTAAATAACAGTTTTGCTAGAAAAAATAGAAAATTTTAACAGATTTATGCTGGAAATATCCACCAAACACAATATGTCAGAATTTTCTGCAGCAGAATAGTGATGTTTTATTGCTAACTTGCTATCTAACATTGCATCCTCAAAAATCTATTGACACAACTACGGCTCTTCTTGGAGCAAAAAATGGCAATGATAATTAATACCTTAGGCCATCAACATGAATATGACTGAAAAAACATACACCTGCATCAAGAGACACCTTTACCATGTGTGCTCTTGGTGTAGGCCTCAATGACCATGTATGTTCATTCTTTTTCCATGTTGTTATATCACAACATCACACTAACTAGTTATAGTTCAGTCTTCAGGCTGCTACCAAATTGGCTAAATAAAATTGCCATATCCATACCTTGTACCATTGTAGGCACTGCTATATCATATGGACAACTCTGGGAAAAACCAACCTTCCCAGATTTCTGCACTTTCTTGATGCACCTTTTAAACTTCTCGTGGCATTTAATATTGTCCATACCTGAAAGGAACCAATATTTGAGCAACGGGCATGAGTATATGTAAATCAACAAACAGTACTTGCTATTATCTCTGGGACAAATTACAAGGCAAGGTCTAAACGAATTAAAACATTCATCTATGAAGAATAACTAGCATACTTGAAAGGAAAATAAAGCAGAACATGATATAATTAAGTTACACTAGTGTTTGTTAGTTCAAAGATTTAGTGACTTCCTAGTACTGCCATGCACAATACTTTCAACCTTGGTGGCTAGTAATCACATGACCTACAGTCAAACATTAATAAACCCAGATCAAATGACCAAGAGTAATGAATTGTCCTCACGACTCGAGAGCTTCCAGATCTCTTGATGATAAATTGGTTCTCCAGACCAATATTTTGAAAATAGGCTCGTTGATGTGCTCAGTTACCTCGTTGTGAAATGACAGTGCAGAGCAAGTACTAACTCTTTATCATTGCCTGCCCGTGAGGGTACATATTCATTTTGATTAAGGTCTCACATATTAATTAGTAAGAGTTCTCGAAGAAAATGTGAACAAACATGAAACGCCATTAATCAAAGAGTAATAAACTTTGTCAAAGCGTTTGTAGCCGAGTGGCAAGCTGAGACACCCAATAATCATGAGGTCACAGGTTCGATTCCCCGAAATGGGTGATTATATTCTCTGAATAGAGATTGGTGGTGATTTGCATCTAG
>JAYMSP010002827.1:0-22342 GCA_036897095.1 Plantago elongata
TATCGAATTATAACTTTTATTCGGGTTGTAATAAATATTACTTTTGATATATCGAAGTATTTGAAAGTCGGCATATTTCTTGACGTCTGGACTAGGTCGGGGCCTTACATACTTGGACCACACAACAAATATAAATTCGAAAATACTTTTTTTACCAATCAACATTGTCATTCTCAAACACATAATTTGAAAACAAAGATTCTTTTGATACTAATCACTGTAAAAATTTATAAAAATGTATATTCAGCAGAAATATTTAAAGTGGCTCATTTTAACAAAATTTAATTCGTTAACCGCGTTTACAAATGGAAATAAATCGATCGCTGCCTAAAGGGTGGGGAATAGAATGCGTTTGTGAATTTTGAAATGACAACTCGTTCTCAACTCTTATGTATAAATAACCTGCGATTATCGAAACGCTGAGGACTTGAAAGAAAATATTTGGCAAAGACAATAACCTAAAACCCTGGCCACTATCCCAAATTCCTGAGTTTCTTCGACCCGAACTAAAACCCTACCCTGCTTTTCCTCCGCCGTGCTCTCTACTCCGACGATATGGATGTCGACGAAGTATCCGGTGGCGCCGAAGAAGTATCGAGGCAAGTGCAAGCTCGATTCATCACGAAACTCAAACAGCCGTACAAAGTTCCGTCCAATTCCATCGCCATACCTTCTAATCTCACTCGATATGGCCTTTCTGTTCTCGTCAACAATATTCTGCAATCAGGTACTGATTGTGTTTGCATTTGAGCTAGTATGAGTGCTAAATTAGTTTTGATTTTGATCGAATTTGTATTTTGGTTCAGAAAATGAGGACTGGAATTCGGAGCCTTTTGACTTCCTTGTCGGCGGCGAGTTTGTCAGGATGTCGCTCGAGGAGTTTCTTCTCGTCAAGGGGATTTCTGCTGTAAGTAGTTTTTGATAGTGCGATTTGTTATGTTTACTGGTGTGGAAGTTTAGAGTGAGCTGGATATGTTTAGTGGTTATGGTTATTTGGTGCAATAAGCCTATAACTAACACATGAAATTGAGTAGGTTGACTTGTGATTTAAATAGTTTTATACGAATTCAGTGTGTTTGCATTTTGCTGCTCTTAAACTTTAAACTGAGCTAAATGTGAGTGACTACTGCAGTTATGAAAGAATTGGCGTTTTGATGTAATGTGTGGTACTATAACTAATTCATGAAGATGTATCGACGAATTGAGTGCTGATTTGTCTGCTATAATAAGTAGTTTTGCATTAATTCACTTTATTTAAGTTCATCGGTGTTGGAGTTTTATCTGAGCTAAATATGAGTGATGAACGTGTTCATTTATATAGGCTCCTAGCCCTTGCACTCTCCACTTTATCTGATGGTACCAGCATAGGAAAGATAGTGAACAGAGCTCATGAAAGTCTTGGATCATTTTTTATGTTTAAATGTAATGTGGTGCTATAATAAAAACAGGGAAAAGTACTGCCAGTACCTTTTTTTTAAGTATATTAGGAGCAAGTTGGATATGTATTGACAGCGAAAGTGATTACAAGTTATAAAGTGTTCATTTCCCGATACTCACAAGTTTGATTTCAGTCAAATCATACTTCATCTATAATTTAAGCTGTCCAATTCAAAAGATTCATTGGCATCTAAGAAATGAACACTCTTCTTAGTCTCAAGCTGCAGTTGGCATCTATACGACTATATCTAATATAACAACAGCACGTCTACCCAGCTGAAAGATTTCTTTGCAGCACTCTGCACAGCTAATAACAACCTTCTTTACAATTGAGTAGATTTTCCTTTGATGTCTTCTGGAAGTATTTCTACATAAATTTCCCTTTTTTTTTGGGTTTACTGATGTTAGAGTTTAAACTGAGGTGAATACGAGTGAAACTGGAGTATATTTATGTTAAGTTTTGATGTATATATGGTCCTACAATTCATACAGGAAAAAGTACTTGAAATTGAATACATTAAGGCGGTGGCACCTAGAAAAGAAGAAGAGTCATCAATGCATGCTGATTGGGTTAGTGCAGTTGACAGCTCCAGTGATGGGTATGCATATTAGATCTGCAAAAGTTTCTTCTTATGTGATAATATGTGTTTTGTCTTCTTACAAATGTTATTGTTTTATCTGACAGGTATATTTTGACAGGATGTTATGATGGGTTTGGGAGGTAATTTTAACGCTAGTTAACTTTCTTATGTTGTTTCTACTTTCTACTGGGTGAACTTTAGTTAGATATACTTATTGTTATTATCCTGTAGGATATGGAGAGGTCCTGGAATCTGTACCCATATCTTGGAAGGACATTCTAAACCAGTGACTTCAGTCTGTGCACTCAAGCCAAAAGGTACTTTTGCTACTTCTTAGAATGAGAATCTCCCGTAGAATTTTTCATGGGGTGCTAGACTGTTAACTCTATGCACTGTGAACACTCTTTGATCATCTGCCACAGATGTATTCTTGGTTATCCTCTTAGAAAGTAGAATCTATGTGTCAGGGAGACCAGAACTTTTGGCCTTTTAAGGACTTCACTTGCATAACCAATGAAGCTTCATCATATTGTTTTCTGACCATGGTACTTTAACCAACTAAAAATCTTGGTATGCTAGTGAGATGACTGAAATAATTCACCAAACTCTTCCTGCAATTGAATACTCCATCCGTCCAAAATAGATGCAGCGTTTTTGGTATATCTGAAACTATCAAGTTTTTTACCCCTGACAAATTCAAATCTTCATGTGTTCAATTCTTATAAAAAGCTACTTTCCAATTTTTTTATTCATTTATCGTATTCTTTCTACATTTTCTGAAAACCTCTTGGGAGTAGTAAAAGTTAAAATTTTCAAAGCAACATAGGTATATGCGTACCCCACAGGCCCACATTTGAAAGATCTATCCACGAGTCTTTCATTCTTACTATAATACTGTAAATTAATAACATCATTCTTAATATATGGCCTGAAATTGGCGTATTCTTGACAGCTGAACGTGGCATTGATCATGTTGTGGCTACTTCTTCTAAAGACAGGACATTGAGGTTGTGGAAGGTACTTGCTCTAAATATTGTGATTCGATTCTCAGGATTAAGTAATTTCTCATACGTAGTTTCTCATTGATATCCTTTTTTGTTTTGCATCAAAGTTTAATGCTGAAGAGTCAATTGATCAACCAAAGAAAACTACAGCATTTAAGATATTGCGGGGTCATACCGCTGCTGTGCAGAGCGTTGCAGCAGAGCCCCTTGGGGATATGGTACTATTCTGCTCATTATATTTTCACTTGAGAAAAGTAATACTCGTACATGAATAGAGTATGTATAGCTCTCTCTCATTTGTCCCGTTTCATGATAGGTTTGTTCCGGTTCATGGGATTGTACAATCAACTTGTGGGATATAAATGCTTCTGGTGGTGAAGATGATACAGTTTCTCTGAAGAAGAGGAAAAAGGGCAGTGGAGACAAGGAGACTCAGTCAGAGGTACCATTGTTACCTGGTTACTTTCCCTAATTTAAAATTTATAGTATTAGCTTGAGGCCAAATTGTTGGCAATGCTAAGTTACAGACTGAATCGATTATCAATGAACTGATCAACATCCTTAAATCTTTTATTAAATTTCTTCATTATCTAAATTCTAGAAGAAGCAACCTCACCTAGAGTAACTATACAGTATAAACATTTAAAGTCACAGTTCTAGCACAGGCTTTTTCCTTGAAGTTTGCAAATGTAACCTACTCGTCGTAGGGTAGGAATACTGGATCCTCTCTCTTGAACCTTGCAGAGAATTAAGCATGTTCACATTTGCATATATACAGTGCAGATTTGCATTTGTCAGATATCCTGGATTTGTCTCTCTGCATCAAACAGATCATGGTATAAGCTAGTATAAAGCAAAAAATCTGACATTTAGCTTGGCAGTATGGTTTGTTTGAAGAGGAACAAGTTACATATGTAGTGCACATTCCACTCAACTTTTCTCACGTGAAGTTTATATGAACGGGTCTTCTATAACATACATCTTGTTATTTCGGTAAATCTGCAAATAAAAGATTGATATCTCATGTGGAAATTTTAAAGCTCCCCAGCCTACATACCTTATACCTTTAATAGTTTATCCCTCGCCACTCTGTTTTCTGTCTGTGATAAGAGTTGCCATAATGGGCTGCAGGGAGAAGCTTTATCAACCTTTGTAGGGCACACACAGTGTGTGTCTTCTGTTGTCTGGCCAGAGCGTGAAACAATATATTCTGCATCTTGGGATCACTCTATCAGACGGTGGGATGTTGAGACAGGCAAAGATTCTTTAAGCATGGTAGGTGACTCAAAACTTACTTCCTACTGGAAGATTCTGTCTACAAATATACATCATTATCTCAGGCCACTCATGTTTCTTTAATTGCTCTATATATAGTATTGTGGGAAAGCTGTCAATTGTCTCGATGTTGGAGGTGAAAGTTCTGCCCTTGTTGCAGCTGGTGCTTCCGATCCTGTACTTCGAGTATGGGATCCTCGTAAGCCAGGTTGGTCTCTCACCCCGTGGGTCCTGTGTTGGGTGCTTTCTCACATTTGTACGCACTATTACTCATTATATCAGCCAAAATAATCTCTGTGTGTTTAATTTCTTACAGGGACTTTGTCTCCTATATTCCAATTCTCATCACATAATTCTTGGATATCATCTTGCAAGTGGCACAATAAATCATGGTTCCACTTGGTAACTGCTTCATATGATGGAAAAGTGATGCTATGGGATCTGAGAACTGCAGTATGTAGTTCTTCACACCTCTTAAGTAATATATTAGGAATATGCTTTAAAATTTAATCTATAAATGATGTGTTTCTGCAGTGGCCATTGGCTGTAATTGATTCGCACAAGGACAAGGTACTTTCCCAAATCCAGTCTCTCCACATGACATTTAACTTGAACACATAATAGTTTCTTAAGTAAACTGATGTTGGCAAATTAGGTATTATGTGCTGACTGGTGGAAAGAAGACAGTGTAGTTAGTGGTGGAATCGACACAAAGCTTTGCATTTCTTCTGGAATACCAGCGTTGTGATGTATGGGGTATGTTTCCTCACTTCTTTTTTTGCTGACTAAGATTGAAGAGATACTGGATTATATATCATATCAACTGGCTCTTCTTCTTCCACAACAAAGAGTTATGTGTTACAACTTTTTATTTTCATTTACGTATTCTTTAAATACGATAGCGTGAACTACAATGCACTAAAGCTGATGTCCAAGATGCGCACCCTCGACCTTGTTTGATCACGTTGGCCCCCGCACTCTTTTGTCATTGTTTTCAGAGTTATCTGTCACTGAAAATATTAAAACAATAATAATCATTATAGACAGTACCTTTGAACTGAAGTTTGTTCTTCCTAACTCTTTAAATTTTGAAAATTACTGAACTATTTACTAAGCTTGCACCCGTGTTATACCCCTGTGGGCTGTGGTTATTGAATACCTGTATTTAAACTAATTAGGAATTATTTTGCATGCCAGGATTGAAATTTGAAATAGCTCTCTCTCCATATCATGAATGATTGCAATATTTTCTTTCAGGCATTTTTTCGGTGCTGCTAATTTATCACAACCGGGATATCTGAATGCCTTGTTTAAGTGATCTTTGTAGTTGAAGAATGCAGGGAATGTACTCTAGGCATGATAATCTTGTGTAATATTTATATGCTTAATTCAATTTTGGTTAGCAGTTATTTTTCGCAACTGGTCAGTTATCTTGAATTTAGGTGTGATCAGTTTCCCAGCCATGTAGTTTTCACTTAATGTTGTCAGTTTTTGTTCCCAAGGAAAAACATGATTTACTACATATTCACATATGATTCTGTAGTCCTGAAGACCAAAATTATAAGATGTTTTTTTTCTTCCTGTTTTACTGCTGGCCTGTTAATTGAGCAAACATCACTTTCTGTGCCATGTATATGACATATATTGGTGAGAATAAACGTACTTGGAGCACGTGATAGATTCTAAATGTGCTTTTAAGTTGAGTATGTCTTTGTCACTTTTTCTACGAGGAGAAAAAGGTTGAGTAGGAAAAGTCACTTTGATAAGAAATTTTGAAGAAATAAATTGCTCCTTCGTATTTCTTTTTTTGGGTTGTCCCTGATTTAAATTTTCATTTCTATATTTAAAAATATTTAAACCTCACAACCTATTATAATAACCTAAATTGGATCATGTAAGCTTCCTCGTACTATATTTCCACTATTATTTTTAATAGACTCACATAAATTAATTACATTGCGTTAAAATTGATATTCGGTCCAGTGGGAATTTGAATTAGGGACGGAGGAAGTAATGTGCAAGATATGTCCGGAAATTGTAGATCTGTTTTGTGGCGGAATTTGTTATACGGTTAAGGTTATGCCCTCTTCAACTGTAAATTCATTAAGTTTAGCTCTGCTTAGTTATAATTTATACCTTACTTTAGTTTCATTTAGTTTAGTTCAGTAAATTTTAGTTGAAGAGAATACATTTTAATTTAGAACGGTGGAGGGAGTATAATATAACATAAAAATTCCATTTAGTTTAGTTCAGTAAATTTTAGTTGAAAAGAATAAATTTTAATTTAGAAAGGTGGAGGGAGTATAATATAACATAAAAATTTGACAGTTATAGAAACACATACTCTTGAATTTTAGGGTGGGAATGGTGAAACTCTAAGTAGCTATTTTATGAGTGATTAAATGTGAGGATGTTTGTACTTGGCTCTTTTGGTTTTGCTTTACTATAATAAACAAAACACGTGAGTTGGGGAATTTTTGAAATTTTTTATTTCTTTTAAATAATATTTTTGAAAATTTGAATTTTGATCACCCCGACCCTCGAAAAAACTTCATATATATAATTTAGCCGCCCCACTCCCCCTTCCCCTACTCCCCCTTTTCCGGAAGTTGAAATCTTACGTCCGCCTTTAAGTCCAAAACTCCTCATATCTCAATTTAGAATATCTTCAGTTTACTCTACATGAAAACATGTCGCTGGATCGATTATATGATGCAAAAACAAATAACTCCGCATGCAAAACATGTTAATGGACATTATTTACAGAAAAATGAGTAACTTCACATTATAAACATGCCTGAACTTATACACGGAATGGAAAAATAACGATTGAGATTATATTCGGGATGGAAATAAGTGCTTGAACTTGTATGCCGAATAGAAAGAAATGCTGGAACTTGATATATGGAATATTGAAATGAAACTGCAGTACCTGTTAATATAATTTCAGGTTGTTGGTAAGTTTAAATTCATATATGAAAGAAATGATTACAGAGGAATCTAGTTAAAGTTTAACAAAAGTATTATGTGTGTGTCTATGACCATGAATGTGTTTGTGCCACGCAAGTATTTTTGTACATACTACTTGCGATAAATGATCAAATGAGAATGTTCATGTTTATCCTAAATATGGAACTTATACTTTAGACATTTCATTCAACAAATAGAAATGTTTGTGGTGGCAATTTGTGAAGACTGAAATTGGAGGTGAATTGGAATAGGCAATTTGTACGTTAATGGGTTGAAGCTCTTCTTGGTAGTGAATGAGATAAAAAGGAGAGTTATTCAATTTTACTTAGTTATATTTTATATTATAATTTAATTCAGATTAATTCAATTTAAAGAATTATAGTTGAAGAAAACAAAACCTAAATAGAATATCAATCATCGACAATTATGAAGGCCCTTCGACTAGACAAAATGAATGTCTAAATAATTAGGTGATCATTTCTATTTTCAACTATGATCTACGCGTCACTTAAGAGTTTTTATTTTATATATAGATGGTTGTGGTTGTATATGTATATGAAAAAAAAAAAAAAAAAAAAAAAGCATCTCCATCGCTTTTTGAAATTATAGATTACCATAATAAAATTAATTTTTACGTGTCAATAAAAAGTGAAGTTGGAAGATATTTTAATTAATTTGGACTTAGCTACTGAGAAACTCTCTTCATATGAAAATTTAATAATTTCAATTCAATTATACTTAATTAATTTTTATATTATAATACAATTTAATTTAATTTAATTCAATAGTTAGATATATGTTTTATCAGGAGGAAAAGACCCTAACACACTATTCACGTTATCATGGCATGATTTATTACAACTACGTTGACAAACCATTTTGCAATAAGTTCCTTTCAAAACCGAGAAGCATAGATGTTTGCGTTGTTGATTGCTTACCTTTATACTACTCCATTCAACATCAAATTTTGTGCTGTCATGATCCAAATCATATGACGCACCAACACATTTTATACTAGAGATTTCAAAACACATGTTACATCTTAAATGTGTTTAAAACAAGAAAGTAATGAAATTTGTATATCCGCCAAGTCTTATTTAATTTTATACGTTTATATGTTAATAATTTTATCTCGTACATTTTTGAATTGATACTACTACCATAAAGAAACTGATGAATACAGCCGCTATAAATTCTTCTAAAAAGCCAAACAATTAAGTGAAGTAAATGTAGAATACAATGGATAATTAACCGAGTTGTTATTGATGTAGGCACGTGTACTGATTCCAAAAGTGTAGGGAACTTATATTGCCGTGTGGTTCAAGTACTAATTGAGTACACTCTCACAATTAATAATTAAAAAACAAAGAACATACTATTAATATATATATATATGCACCCGTTTCTTCTACTATTAACAGTCATCATTAATAATAAAAAAAGTACTTACTGATGACACCATTAAAAGTGGCGGGAGAAAGATACTCTTATGAACATACAATGGCCCTCAAACTATGTGATTTAAAATCTTACTGCAGAGGAATAACACTATAGAAAGGACATCTTAGATTTTTCAGCTCATCAAAGATGAGTAGGAGCCAAAAACGGTCCCAAATATTCCGTACTTTGTAAATCTACACTTGTAATTTTAAAACTCCACACAACATTTCTAAAAGGTTTCGGAAAGTACATACACGTCTCATTTTAGAAACATATAATGAAGTAAGTCGGAATATCAAACTATACCAACATATTTTTTAGTCCGGCATAGGTAATTTAATATACTTTAAACTTCGTCAAATCTTAAACATTTTTTTATAGCTATTTCAACTACTAATGTATGAATATTGACGAACACGGAATGGGGAGTAAAGATATAAATAACACGTTTTGTATTTAAAACCACACAAACGTAATCATAAGATATGTGTGTAAAAAAGAGTGTAAGGGGCTGTTTGTTATATAATTCAAATTGGTAAAACCCGATTCAAATGGCCTCTTCCAGGCCATTTGAATCGGGTTTTACCAATTTAAATTGTATAACAAATAGCCCCTTATTTTTTTAAATTTAGACTGTCGATGTTAGTTTGTTAGTGGTCAAACACATACTATAATGAGATTGCATATATAATAGGTATGAAGTCGAAAATAAAAATCCCTCTTTCTAGACGATTGCTTGAGGTTCAAATACGTAACATAAACTCCTACTAAAATAGAAACTTTCTTTTCACTAGAAGATTATTTATGGTTTAAATATTTAACATTAGTTCCCGCTAAAATAACTCTCTTTTATACTAGAAGTTTGCATGAGGTTTAAATATTTAACACTAATCCCTACTTACAATATAACGACGTAAATTCATGTTTCTGAACTGAACTATATGGAACATAAAATGGAATATATTATATACCTCATACCAAAAACTCCCGTGATGCGTACAAAGAGTGAAAACAATATTCATACAATAAAGATCACCTAAATCTCCCTAATGACTCCAGAGCTAACCGTGCTTATTATTAAATAATTTTAATATGAGTAATATTGAAAAGTCTCCTTATGTACACAAAAGTTCATGCGCTTGTTTGTATGATCAATATATCATTTAGAGAGCAACCTATAATTTATATTCAACTATCCCTTCCTCACTTGAGTAAACATGTTATATAAGAATGATATAACTATCATATCTCCTTAAAAGGACAGTTGATATTATATAACATGGACTGCTTGAGTTGATATTGAATTTTAAGAATATTTTTGACATGTTTTTTAAGACGTAAGATAATTTTCACCCTTAAAATTACTCTTAAGAGGTCGCTCGTGGTTAACCTCCTCTCTCCAACTAACCATGTCATTCGAGAATGTTAAATTTCGATCAATTACCCGTGCGGTGGGACGATATACTATTCAAAACGTGAAGTTAAAACTTAAAAGAGGTAAAAGATCTAAAGAAATTAAACTCCATTTACACAAAATTTCTGGAAATGGGTTGATAGAATCATAGAACCCCACTAGCACTTTAAAAATCGAAACCCACCGCCCACGCGCCTACTCGATGCGCGTACCTTTCCATCAAAACCAAACCCCACTCTTTTTCTCCTTTTCACACCTACTGCTACTTTTGTCCACATCCACGCGCTCAATACACCCTCCGATGAAATAAACAAATATATCTGAATCGACGGTCCTTATCCATCCACTACCATACACCCTCTCACATCGTATCCCCCCTCCGGTTCGGACAACCCGAGCCTAAATCCCAACCTGAGGAACGGACCAATTTCACATTTCATCAAACGCCTTTTTTATCAGCAGGAAAAACAAAAACACATTCTCTCACACTCTTTTAGAGAGAGAAAGTAGACTACCAAGAGAGAAGAAAAAGAAGAAGAAAAGAAAAACCTACACACTTATTTATATGTGTATATGTATGTGTGTGTATCTATATCTATCTATACATACACCAGGAAAGTGAACGAGGAGGAAGAATTGGGAAGAAGAAGGAGAGGAGGTTGGAGCTGATTTCGTTGATCTCCATTTTGTGGAAAACTCGGCATTTCGTTGTGTGAGTTTTGCGCCTCTTTTTTCTTTTTCTGTTTAATTGCCCTCAATTATTTGGTACAGATCATGGTTTCGATTACTTCAATTGGGGAGAATTTGTGGTGAGGTTCAGGATCCTTTTAGCTTTTTCGAGTTTTTGTGGTAGTGAATTGAGCTTCAATTGGGTTGGAGATTGGTTTTGTGAGGGTTTGTGTTTCTGTTGGAGGGTGGATTTGAGGACATGCAGCTGTGTTTTAGGGTTTTGGTGAGGGCTGGAGTTTTCAATTGTGCCCTAGATTATTGCTTGTTCGACTGTTCCTGCTGTTAGTTGAATGTTGTATAGTGGGAATGGTGGAGGATTTTGTTGATGTTTATAGTCGCCGGGGGTTGTTTAATGGTTAGATAAGTGATTTTTTTAGTTGGTTTTTGTTTTTAGGTTTGTTTAGTTTAGAGTTTAGGCACTGGATGATTTGTTCTGAACATTTAAGTGGTTGTTTAGCAGTTGTTTTCTGCGGTGGGTTGTGATATAGGGGCTGTGTTTTATCAGTTCATTGCGCTTAGTAAATACAAGGTGTTTTGGTGAAGGAGGAGGTGGTAATCTGTTTCTTTGATTTTCAAGTTAGTGGTCACATTATGTGAGTTTCAGCTTTATTGAGCTGCTTTTGGCTTTTACGTAGTGGCTGACGTACCAGCGGGTAGCGTTTGTGTCTGCTAGTTTTAAGTGGACATAAAATCCAAAACGGAAAGGAAAATCTGATGCGAAATTTCAGGTGGTCTTACATTGCCTATTTGTTGTTTACATAAATAGTATCAGTAATGTGATTTCTGATTTTTTGAGTAATTATTTCTAATAGTGTTTGAATTAGTCGAAGATTGTGGATAATAATCAGACCAACATTGAGTAACTATTTATCGTATTAAGTATGTAATTTGACCTAGATTTTGTTTCCTCTTTTTATCCAGTTATTGATATTTTTGGACGGACATATTTTAGCAGAAGCACGCTCTTGCAATTTTTTAACTTGTATATCTGCACATTTCAAAGCAGTCTTCCCTATTTAGAGAGAATATCTAGGTGGCAATTAACTGAGATTCCGCGATACTTTAGAAGTGTAAAAGAATTCATAATTTGACAGGATTTATTGTTTGGGTGACTTTTTTGCTTTGTCCTTTATAATGTGAAAATTTACTTAGTTCTTTATTGGTGGGGTTATATATTTAATATTATTTATCATGACGTAATTTTTTGTGGATGCAGATATTATTCCGGATAACTAACTAGTGTGCATTAATACCTAAAGAGAAAATAACTTGGCGTGCTTATAACTCATGTGATTCAGCGGTCAAAGTTTACTGACGTATCAATGTTGCAGCGGCAAATCATGTTTAAGCAGATGCAGGAACTACAGAGGAGGCAGCAGATGCAGGAGTTAAGTGACGGTAGAAATCAGGCTTATGCAAATCAACTGCCTTCAGGGGGTCAGTATCCTCCTACAGTTAATGGAACACCTGTTAATGAATCTCAGATGTTTATGCTTGGCAATATGCAAATGATGCAACATGGTGGATCTAGTGGTCTTCAAGGAGTGCCCAATGGTTTGGTTCTTTCACAAAATCAACATCCTTCTCTGGGCCCTATGGGCATTTCACAGCCTCAGTATGGTGGATCTTTGTATGGGACCCCTGCTACAAATATTGATAAGAACCTAAATCAATATTCTCATTTCCAAGGGCCATCAGATATTTCTAGCAATTTATTAGCCAAGAACAATAATATGTCTTCTGGCATGTCATCTGTGCAGCCATTGGCCTTTGGTGGTTCGTTCATGAATCAAAGAAGCAATTTTTCTTCTAACCAGAATGACACACAAGACGGGTCATTCCAATCGGGTCAAGTATTTCAGGAGAAGAACTTGTTTGGACAAGTTCCGGTTCAAAGTTTTAATGGTGGAAATTTATCTGGAAACTACTCTGATCGTGGAATTGCAGCGCAAAGGAACTTTTCTCACTTGGAATCTGAAGGAAGACATGATGATGGTACCTGGCGTGGAGATTCTAGAGGAAATGACTCAAAGTTTGGTTTGCCCCAGGCTTCTTCTACTCTAGATCCATTAGAACAGAAAATCTTGTTCAACACAGATGATAATGGCTGGGGATCCTTTAGCAGAAATCTCAAGGTTGACACTGGACGCCAAGAGAGTCCAATGCAACATACATCTTACATGGATGAATTTCCTTCAATGCAAGGTGGTAGCTGGAGTGCTCTGATGCAGTCTGCTGTGGCAGAAACATCTAGCAGTGACACAGGCGTACAAGAAGAGTGGAGCGGGTTGAGTTTCCAGAACCTAGAGACGTCAACTGACAATCACCCATCCAATTTTATTGATAACGGAAGGCCTCAGAATAATTGGGTTGATAGAAACAAGATAAATGCATCCTCCTCTGATTCAAAGCCAGGGCAGTTGTTTCAAAGTTCCAATAAGAGTACCATGTTCCCCGGTTTTCTCCAACCAGGCCATCAACAGAACCAGTTTCACTCTGATACGTTCCATGCCTCCGCCCAGCAATCTCCCAGAAGTATGGGCCAGCCTAATGACCATGATGCTCAACAAAAGCAACCCACTGGAAGGAGTCAGCATATTCAAACATCTTCACCTTCAAAAAGCATTTGGCCTGGTCAGCATAATGAGCATTCGAACAATAATGCAAACAAGCCACACAATTACTACTCTGGTAATAATGGTAATATCTTAAGCTTTTATTTTGACCCTGAGTGTCCACAACATATTAATGAGAATGCTTATAAATTTCATACTGAAATCCTGTATGAGACAGATCTGAAGGCCTGGATAGTATCTTTCAATATTTATCAGGTTATGATTGTTGTTGTGGTCCCTTTTGGTGATAAATATTGGAGAAGAAACCGCTGAAAATAACAGACTTCCTCTTTGTTAACCATTATCTGTTTAAGATGAAGATTAATATTATGTGAAAATCATGATATTTATTCGAGGAGAATTCTGAGTATTGATTTCATGCTAGTGCAGGTCATGATACGAGAGGTTCTTTATGGCCTCATCAGGGTACATCACATCAAACTGCTGGTAGTTTTGAAAAGCAATATGATCAGGTTATTGAGGGTTTTTTAATAGATGTGTATTGGAGTTTTGTTGTATATTCTGTATGAATTCTTATGCTCTAAGATTTACTTAAAGATGGAAATATCAAGTCCACTGAGGATTTTATGATTTTTTTCCCCCTCTTCCCTCAGAAAGGTGGTCAGTTTGATAACTTAGTTTCCTCGTTGTGCAGGCGAACCACCTAAATGCTCGTAAGTACGCAACAGAATCACACAATGTGGCTCCTGGAAACAATGCTGAACATATGTCGACTTTCCTGGGAAACTCTCCAGGATTCCAAAGAGTGACTGGACAGAGGTATTTGCTATTTAAGAGATGAATCTTTGTTTTGTCATCTTTACGTGCTCAATTATAGAAATATCTCTGGTTTGAGTGAAACGTCATTTGCTTTCTATTTATTTTTTATGTTCTCAATTTGTTATTTTCTGATTAAATCTGTGTTTATGTACTGGGATTCTTATGTTGCAGTGAAAATGTGCTTCAGCTTTTTAGCAAGGACGCCAAGTCCAATGACCAAACATCTGGCGCACATTTAAACCTGAAAGTTTCTTCTCCAAGTGAATTGCCGCTAAATGAATCTGTTGCAAAATCATCCAACACATCTCTGTCGGGAGGTTTTAGCTTCCCTTTGGGGTTGGCAGGGAACCAAACTCAACAGCCATACCCATTTTTTCCATCTCTATCGATGGTGGGTATTACTACATTTGTTTAAAGCCTCTTGAAGATGTTACTCTTTATTTTCTATTTTGTTTTGCTAAATACAATTGTATATTGATGTAAAACTCATCCATGCAGGGAAACCCAAGTGCTGCGTCTGTTCCAAGTCGTAACATCAATGATTATATTAAGAATCAAGGTGTGGTTCCATCATTAGCAGGTCACATGAACGTCAAATCCTCAGCATATGGTCCTGCTGCCTCCCCGGACAATTCTCATTCAAAAAACATGCGTTCTAGTGGCCAAGACTACCCCATTTCTGAGAATATGTCACTCGCTCAACCCTCAGTTAATCCAGGTGCACTGGAAAATGTGGGATTTTCCCTAGGTTCTCCCTCTCCATGGCCAAATATGAAACCGCAGCAAGAACTGCCTTTCCAGAAGTCGAATGTAATCTCCAATGTTATCCGGCCTGCCGATTCAGCTACTAGCTCAGGAGCTGCAAATGACAGTCAGAAGCTATTCAAACATGAATATAATGTACTCGAGTCAGGTAACCATTCAGGGCAATCAGAATATTCAGAGAAGGTCTTGCACAGGGCAAGTTCTGACCGTGAGGGCTCCACTGAAATGAATAGTGCATCATGGCTAGGTACTGGTGCACACCATAAGCAATCAGAATCAGATGCTGCTGCATCTGTTACTCGCCAGATGCCTCCAAGACAAGTAGAACAGAGACCCGAAGAAGCACCTGCTGGTCTTGCTAGAGATGTTGGAGCATTTGGCCATGGTTCAAGAAAAATTCAAACTAATCGTGGAATTGATTATCAGCAATCAATTGCTGATCCAAAGAATCTTTTCTCGAGTGGACAGAATTCAGGAGTCAAAGATAAAGCAATAATGAATACTGACGGACCCAAGATGGGTTCTTTATTGCATGGCAACAATAATCAGTGGAACTTCTCACAAGAGGATCAGTTGGGCAAAGCTCCATCATCGATGCAACTTCAGAATTTGCAAGCTGCAAACTTGTTTGGCCAGAGTGAAACTCAAAAAAGTTCCATTGGCAGTAATGAAGCTTCCAATGTGCACTATCAGTCGCAGATCAATATGCAGATGGCTTCATCTTGGTATAAGCGTTACGGAAACTTAAAGGATGGGCAAATGGTGCCACTTTCTAATCCGAAACCCACACTTAATGCTGCACAACCATTCTCCGGAATTGCCCAAGGAGGCCTGCTGGAAAAGAGTTTGACTATGCAACCAAATTTGGCCAATGCTTATCAAGGAAGTAACGTATTGCCATCTACAGCTGTCCCTCCCATGGCAAGTAAACCTGTTGTCTCCCCTAGTGTCTTGCTTCCCGATCTCAGTCAACAAAATATGGTTGCCTCAGTATCTAAGAAGCGTAAAATGGCTGCATTTGACATGGTACCCTGGTACAAAGAAATACAGTATGAACCATCAAAGCTTCAAATTGTGGGGTATGTTCATTCTCTATTATTAAGAACGTCTCTAGCTGTGTTAGTTGAATGTGTTGCTTGTTTTTTTTTTTTTGAAACGGCTAAAGGTGACTCGAATCCCCGACCTATTGGTTGGAGGGGAAGCGTCTTACCAACTGAGCTGCACTTTGTTGTCGAATGTGTTGCTTGTTTGTTTGTTAATGGGCTGAAGTAGTACTGTTTACACGTAAACAATAGGTTTACCATATTAAGAATCGCTCGAGAAGTCACTGTTAATGTTATTGATTTTTTTTGTACTGAATCTCCTCTTGGTCCACAGCATGGCTGGCTTTCAGTGGGCACAAGCTTCAAACAGGAAGCAAGAGGTGAGACACATCACCTTTATGAGTGCATCTTTCTACACACGTTCCTCCCCTCTAAAGATGAGGACAAATGGAGCATGCCATCTTTAAACGCCCCTTCATTTGTTAATATTGTCAGGTTAAATACAAGGGTGAAACTGCTGAAGAATCCACATTCCCAATGGTCCGTGCAAAAAGACGACTTATGCTTACAACAGAGCTGATGCAGCAGGTCTTTCTGCCTCCACCTGCAGCCATTCTCCAGGCAGATTCCATAAGCTGTGACGATGTGGTACATTTTGCTGCTAGATTAGCATTAGGAGATGCATGCAGCTTGACTGGTCAATTGCCAACTGAGACTGATGAAGCGTAAGTGCAATCCTATAAATTCTCTGCTCTCCCGTTATAAAAAATTCCTTTTCTTCTTTTTTCTTTTTTTGCGAATGCATAAAGTAAGATTGTTTTCTTTTTGGAAAAATGTTCAGGTCACCTGACAAGCTGAAGACCTCAAACAAAGCAAGTTCATCTGATTTCTCTAAAGTTGCGGAAGTATTAATTGGTCGAGTACAAAAACTTGAAGATGATTTCTCAAGGTACGAATGTTCATGTATTCTCTCTGATACAAGTTGATAAATTCAAATCTCTAGGTATTAAGTTGCAATGCCTTTTATGTTGCATTTCCATTTCAGAATAACATAATTTTGTTACGGCATACCTATTAAGAAACAGGTTAATGTTAATAGAAAAAAGGAAACATGTTAATCAATTTTAGGCTGCAGTCGCAACTCTTATAAAGCCGTGATCCTTCACATTGGTTAGAAGTGTCATCGAACCAAAACCTGTTGTATTAACTTGGGAAGATAATAACAAATATCTGGATTTGATGCTTGCAGAGTGGAGAAATGCTTGTCAACTGTAGATCTCAAATTTGACACACATGAACTGGAGAAATTTTCAACGATCAACCGATTTGCCAAGTTCCATGTGAAGAATCCACAGAGCACCAGTGATCCTGCATCTAGTGGCCCATCAACTCTGCCCAAAATGCACCCGCAAAGATATGTGATTCCCCATCCAATGCCCCGGGCAGTACCAGAAGGTGCAGAATGTCTTTCTTTATGATCATAATCATCACTACCGTGCTTCTCTTGACAGTATAATAACATGGATGAAGAAATCACACCAAAAATCAATGAGGAGGAAGAAAATGAAGAACATCATGTGGTCTTTCCTAATCAGGGGCAGCTCTATCTCCATTTTTGCCAAGTATTTGTATAGTGGTCTCTGTACATGCGCATGAAAGATTTAGGGATCATTTTAGGTGTAGGCCACTTACTTACCTAAGTAAAGTTATTAGCTTTTGTTTCCATGGATTCGTGTTATCTTATGACTTGTATGGATTTGCTCTAGTGTAAGTATATGACAGCATATTTGTCGCAACAATCTTTTCCTTTTTATCTATTCATGAGAAGGCGAAGACGCTAGCTACTCATTGTATGAACAAATTCATGTTGCTTAACTTGGAGCTTCTTTGATACTACTACAAAACAACATTTCATTTCTTGAACATTCACTGTGATGCTTTCGGTGTTGTACTATCTATAGTTGTAATTCCGACTTAGCCGTTATAGCAGCACTAATTCTAATTGGCGCTTGCCACTGAAGTTGGAAAAACACATGTGACTTGTCAACTAAACTCTAGTTATATCTAATTGACTTGTCATTATATTGGTCCAACATTAAAATATCTATGACTAACTTTAGAACTAACTTTCTTTTGATGTTATCATATTGAAAACCAAGTACGAGGCTGTCTGTCCCCTCGACATAGATTTTGTGGCCCCAAAAATTAGCAAAAAAGACAAGCACCGACTTTTATTATTATTGTACTACTAACTAACTATAACTGCTTATACTACACTACATCATAAAAGATCACAAAAGAAGGGTCTTTTCTTTAATTGGATTTCTCTGTAGTACTGGATTTGGTTTGGTCTTTCTACTTGACACATCAGCAAGATTCTGACACAATAAATATCAAATCAAGACAACGATTCAGATTCACACAGTGTCAGCATCATTATGTTCCAATCATCATCTTAGTTGTGGTAGTATCCATCTATCTATCTATCTTTTGGTTTATCCATTTGATGATTGGTTGAATAAATAAGAACAAAATCTTTGGTCAATTTTCTTGTGTGTGAAATTGTGGGGATACCATTGGATTGTGGCAACTGCTGACAACATATGTTTCAACAGAATGTTGTTTGATTATCATATACACATTCATCAATTCCAAACCATGCATTTATCAACTCAAGTGTAGTCAAACGCCAAGGTGCGAGTGTTGTTTGTTATAATCAGCACCTTGTAGACTTCGAATCTATTTACTTTTACGGGGCACAATTTACTTTAATTGATGGAGGAAATATATTTTCGAACTTGTTTTCCTATTAAATTTAGAGCTATATATGTTGTACATGGTGAGGAGATTCAAGATTTGGTATGGATTCAGTGAATAAGTCTACCTTATAGTAAAGCTTCTAATTGGACCGGAGCATGTTAATTTTGTGAAATCATTCTTACTCGTTTAGTGGAAATTAATTATAGCGTTTGTTTGTAAATCAAGTGCTACGTACAAAACTACATATTCTACGTATACATATTCTACCTACTAGCACTAGCACTTTTATTGAATGGGAAAAATTTGGAAAAGGTACCTTTAGTTGTTATTGTCCGATTTTAATATCTTTAGTTGACATTGTATCCAATTTAAGTACCTCGTGACATGTGGCAGCTTAATTATGTGACACATGTCACATTGAAAAATATATAAATACGGTGGACCTAAACGTAAATACGATCATCTTTATTAATTGAAAATAGATCATAAGTTTTAACACTATAACTAAATACCCATATAAAAATAAATCTCTATTGAAAATAATTTATAAAAAGTAAAATTACTTACAAAATTCAAAAACTCAATTGAAAAGTTTATTGTAGCAAATCGCATTTTTGAAGTTTTGAATTTATTTATTTATTTATTTATTTTATACGTAATAAAATGTGAAATATATTCTTTTATATTTGTAAAAATATTTCTGAATTATATTAAACAATTTATATATATAAATTACGAGAGAGTGATACGTGCCACCCCTTTTTTAATTTAATTATTTTTATTTTCTATTTATTTTTTATTTATACAAATTTAATTTAAACTTATAATTGATAATTTTTTAGATTTTTATATTTTATTTTGTAATTTAAAATTAATTTCCCCCCGCTTTCTTCTTTCTTTTATGTTTATAAAATAGGGTTGGTTTATAATAATTGAAAAATATGTGGTGAAATTGAAAATTCTTAAAATTTATTTTATTTGCAATTTCACCTATTAAAATTTTAAAATTTCAATGTGACACGTGTCACATAATTAAGCTGCCACGTGTCAAGAAATATTTAAATTGAATAAAATGTTAACTTACGGTATTGGACGATAACAATTAAATATACCTTTTTCGAAAATGTCACAATTCGGGATACCTTTTTTGAATTTTGTGTGGGAAGGAGAATTTTGGTTGATGGAAAACATTCATTTCTATTGATGTGGAATGGGAAATTAGGAGTGAATCTAAGAGGTGCAACAAGTAGGGGTCATGGTGCCTTCTTAATTTCTCGAAGCAATTGAGTATGATGTAATATGTTCGAATGGTTTTAAATTATGAACTCTATCTTATTTTCATGGGTTTGATTAACATTTTTACCTAAACACAAGGGGTATTTGAAAACCAACACAGGGAAAAAGAGACATGACGACTATATCATTTGAATGTTTTGGGTGATCAAACAAGCTTGATTAACAACGTTATGCGATCTTATAAATATGTAACACAACTAGTCATCTACTAAAGTTGGACTTACAAGCAGTACTTGATTTAGGTTGGTCGAAACTATACATATGTATTTGTAAGTTTATGTTATAAATTGGATGTTGATGCTATTAAGACAAGAAATAACAATGAATCTTAAATACACTAAAAAAGCTATACTCCAATAAAGAACTTTTCCAGTCAATAACATTTTCGACATTAATTTTCTCTGTTTTATGAAGTAGAATATATTATCAATCTTAAAATATGATTACAAAGTAGAAAGGTAATCAGAAAGCGATCCAATAACGGTACGTAAAGCAAACTTAATGTTTCTAAATCAATAAAAGACTCCCAACATTAAATCGAAGCCTAAATACCATCCACTATATATACACTACGTATTGTATTTATAATTGTATGTGCAACAACCACATGTCTTTCATCTTTCCAAAAGCAGGCATTATTCGTGTGTTTTCAAATCTCAAAGATTGTTTTCAAAAAAGTCACTTTGAGTAGTTGTTTCCTCCAATTCATCCTCTTGCTCTATTGAAGGACCCACTCGAGTTCAACAGTTCATGTCCCCAACTAATCCGAGCGAGCTAAGAACCCGTTGCCATATATTATGTGTGCTGAGACCACCTTCAATGGTGACGGCCCGAGTAGTCGTTGTCGTTTTTGCTGCAGTGGTGTCGTCGCCACGTCATTTTAAAAAAAAATTCAGATTCAAATTCAAAATTCAAAATTCAAATTCATATTGAAAAGTTCAAAATTACAAACAAGGCAGAAGGTAAAAAAAACAAAGACGACACACTACAGAAGCGATCATTCGCCATTAGTCTTTGAGAAACAACTTTTCGCCAAGTACTTCTAAGTGTGCTCCGGCATGTTCGGGCAAATTGTCGTAGTTTGCCATAAGTGACATGTACGTGTCCATCATCTTCGCCCTGTCCTTACGCTCCAAGTCTCTCGCCTTAAGTTCCATGTCTCTCGCCTTACGCTCCTCCTTCTTCATATCAAGCTCCAACTTTGCCTTTTCAACTTCAACCCATTGGGGATAATTCGAGTTTACGCCAGTTATTCCATCATTCAAGGTGTCCATATTGGAAGAGTTACCGGAAGTGACATTCTTAGTCAACTTCTTGGCCTTGTCACGACCAATGGGACGTTTGATGCTTGCCACACTATCATAACCCCGAGTGCGCTTACTTCCACTACTGCCACCTGCACCTACTGATGCCATTGGTTCATCACCGTCGTCAACATCGTTACCCTCGAACCCATCCTCCTCAGGTGGTACGCCCTTCTTCATTGTCTCCTCCAAGTTCATCTTCATTTCCCACTGTGGGTATGCTTTCAGGGCATCTCACTGTTTGAACGCCGTGAACGGATTTTGGTTCTTCGACTTCTCCCTACAGAGTTCTTGGGCAGTGTCTCGCACATCAGACTTATTGTAGCCACTCCGATCGCCGACCATGCCAGTAGCACGCTCCACACAAATCATCCAGTGATTCGTGTCATCTCTTAGCCGCCCCCATCTTCCACGAAGCGAATCATGAGACCGGAATTTATCCATCCCGGCCATCATTCCACCCTTCTTTATTTCCTCGTACTTCTGATCCGTTCCAACAATAGCATTCTGACTAACCTCCATGTAGGCAGAGACAAGCCCGATGCCCTCACTCTCGTTGTACGGGTTGTTCCGTGAGGTTGTTGTGTTGGTTTCCGCTCCTCTGGTGGCTTTGGCTTTCCCACGCTTCCGGATCGGTTGTTTGTCCGGCTGCGTCTCCAACACGACCTCCTCTACTTCCGGTGTTTGTGAATATATGGGTGTTCGGTAGGATGGAAATTGGTAATGTGGAGTGTAGGGCTCTTGGAACAAAGGCCGAGCGGCACTCGTTTGGGGACTCGGATAGGGTGGAAAAAGAGTATTGTTGAAGTGAGCTTCCAAGTACTCAGTGTATTTTTGGGGGGTCGTTTTCTTTGCACCACTTTAAATATTCACTGTTCATCTTGCCGGAAAAGTCGCCGGAAAATGAAAGGGGAAAAGGTGTTTTGGGA
>JAYMSP010002828.1:0-22341 GCA_036897095.1 Plantago elongata
GGCTTATTATGGAGATCAAGGAAGTAGAAAGAAGATCGACGATAGTTTTCCCGCCTAGAGAGTATCCGACATACCCCACCTCCGGACATTTCATGGAGATCAAGGAAGTACAAAGAAGATCGAAGATAGTTTCCCCACCTAGAAAGTATAAGGTAATTCGCCCGGTGCTGGCTCGTTACAGAGTATCAGATCCTCCACATGGCCAATATGGATCAAGAAAGTACAAAGAAGATGAAAGAGCCCCCACCCTCGCCGCTAAAAAGATTTAATTTTTTACTAAATTCATAATGTTGCAGTTGGGTCTTGCAACAAAGATATAGAACATGTTCGAATATATGTTAGATCGGCCTGAACATCATTATTTCAAACGGGGTTGAATTCGGGTTGGATAGAACCAGTCCTTCCAGCAAGAGACGTAGAGAAGAGAACCTTTATACCACATCTACTAATCGATTGTTATACATAAAGAAAATAAATTAAAAGTATTCATATGTAGATTGTTGTTGATAGACATGTAAAGATCAACTCGCATGTATCTTTTATGTCTTCTGGACTGAAAAGAGCACGTCTAGTATATGTTTCATAGAACTTTCTTAGGAGATCAGCTGAAGCGAATATAGTAAGCATAGATATAAATGTCCTCCTCACCAGGTTCATGCCCATTAAGAAAATTCATATTCAACAGTAAATCATAAGGTATAAAATTCATATTCAACAGTAAATTCATATTCCAGTAACATGAGTTCGTCTTCTTCAAAGTGCAGAAAGAAGCCAAAATATACTGCAACATAGTACAACCACTGCAAGTTGTTTTCAACCGTTTCTTGATGATTGACAGTGAGGATTGATGTAAGGACAAGCGTGCTATGAGAGAC
The DNA here is from genome assembly GCA_036897095.1 of Plantago elongata. Taxonomy (NCBI): domain Eukaryota; kingdom Viridiplantae; phylum Streptophyta; class Magnoliopsida; order Lamiales; family Plantaginaceae; genus Plantago; species Plantago elongata. Next base: position 876 of record JAYMSP010002828.1, read on the forward strand.
TCTACTACAAAAATTAATTTAGTTTGTTTAGTTTGAATTTTTCAGCATCTTTTCTAGGTTGAAGTAGAGCAAACTTGTAGTGTATTGTAGTATAAAATAGTAGCTTATAACAAGCTTAATTCTCATTGTAACAGACTATTTTACTCTGAGTATCAATACAATTCCTTCTCCTCTTGGATGTTTCTTGTTTTTTAACATTGAATGTTCGCTCGCCCCAAAAATTTGAACTTTTTTCCGATGTATAAATGTTTAATTCCTCGAAAATAAACGCATAGTATATGAAACTTAGCCCCATTAAATTTCATGTCCTCCTACATTTTAAATTTGTTTGCAAATTCGAGATACATTCGAGTGTTTGGTTCCGTATTGTAATTGAGTTAACTCAATTTCAATTGAAATTCATCGAGTTTTCTTGTTTGTCTCTCAATTGCAATACTTAATTGAAACTTAGTTACTATTTAAATCCGCATTCCCATATTTAAATACCTTATAAAACATATAAATTTTATAATTTAATACCAAACACAAAACATAAAATTCAACTCTAATTTAATTACTATTCATCAATTCATAACTCAATTCAAATTGAATCAAGAATTTAGAACCAAACATTGTGATCAAGTTTCTATTTTCAAATCCGAACTAGACATCTGGTGGGGGTAAACAACACAAAACCCCCTTCAATTATAGAAAACAAGCACAAAACACACTCAATTATTAAAATTGCACCAAATCCTCTGAAACATGAATAAATATTGTACGAAACACCCGCAATTATTTTCGTTACACCTAACCCTCTGAAACAATAACAATTCCCACCTTATCCCCTTAATTATCATAATCTCTCTAAATGTTTATAAATATAGCAGAAAATTGAAATTATCAATTGGTAAATTTGTTTTTTAACATACAAAAAATGAGATCGAACATTATTCATGCTTGTAGAATTACGTCTTCAATTTTATCTAATACTATGAATTCCAGAAACTGTGACCATCTTTGGTCCTTACGTCAGCGTTTCTTTCTATTTTTCTTTATAATTGTAATGATGTACCATTATAACTTATAAGATTAAATGGAAAACTAAATATACAAATAATCAATAAAAAGAATAAAGAAATATTGATCTTGCAACTATGCAATGAAAATATTTGTACTCATTAATGGTTACCAATTATGCTCAATATTTTTTTTCAAAGCATTCGTAGCCGAGTGGCAAGCTGAGACATCCCGTACCTAAAAGGTCACGGGTTCGATTTTTCGAAATGGATAATATTTATCTATGTATAGAGAATTATTAAAAAAACTATTGATCATGAGTATTTATTCGACTGACTATTGTAATTGTAATATTGTATCTAAAAAAGAAGCTCAATGTTTTTTTAACAACGTTAGTGTTCCGCAGAATCAGAGATATTCGGGCCCTTTGTTTATTTAATTGTTTTCTAATTTATTACGGTTTGATTAATTAAATATTACTATAATTTATTTTATTAAAAAAAGGGGTAATTTTGCAACGTTATTATAAGTATAAATAATCTTATTTCTCCGTGTGAAGCGCATCTTTAGTTATACAAGCAAATTTGATGACACGCGAAATCTGTGTTTTTTTATAAGATTAAATTTTATTTTTTTGCAAGTAAAAATATATTTACTATACGAGCACAAGATATGCTCACGAAGAAGCAAGTACAAAGAAAAATCCTCCGAACCATAACATTCAAGAAAAAATGTTCGTTCACGTGAATTACACGCACGCGATTATATGTTTGACTAACAATTTCTTAATTTTTTAATTTATTAATTTTATATGAGTAGTTTTAAGAAAAATGATATCCTAAAAGTATGATAGTGGGAAAACTACTACTTTTGGACTAATAACTACTTTCAAGTATTTGATTAGTATTAGTAACATGCAAATTTGACCTGCGATTTTGCGTGTTGTTTTTATAATATTAAATTTTAATCTTTTGCAAGTAAAATTGTTCGTTCACGTGAATTCTTCACACATGATTATATGATCGATTTATAATTTCTTAATTTTATATGGATAATTTTATTAAAATAATATCCTAAAACTATGAAAGTAGTGGGAAAACTACTTTTGGGACTAATAAATGCTTTGAAGTATTTGATTAGTATTAGTAAGTAATAGATAGATTGACAACGTAATTTTACACTATTTTTCCAACGATTCAGAAGGATTTGGTGTAATGTTGATAAGTGAGGGTCAACAATGCTATGTTTATTAACGTTTCAGGGGATTTGGTGCAATTTTAATAATTGGGGTATATCATGCAATGAAAATTAATATGTCGGGCGATTTGGTACAATTTTAATAATTGAGTGTGTGTTGTACTTGTTTAGTATAAATGAATGGGGTTTTGTATAGTTTATCCACATTTGATGCAACGTGCCGGCCTGTGTATGGCTAAAGTCAAAAGTCAAGGAACGATAAACTCAAAACTCGTCGATTCTTCTAGATTACCGAGAATTAACTCAAAACTCGTTGCTGCCTCATTTGCATGGTAGTCGGTTCAATTTTCGGTTCATTATAGTTGGTTCAAATAACAGTATGCAACTAGTCAACAGTCCTACGTATATGAATGGAATAAGCACGCAATATTGAAATTGAGCAAGTCTGGAAAGTATCATGTTACAGACTCAATTCACGGAAAGAGTAATGAAGTCTACCCATATGATGTATCAGATCCCATAAATGTCTCCAAATTTATTGCTTTTCAACATTTCCCACTCATCCCATTTACTTCTTCTTCTTCTACAGTTCCATGGAACCTCACAAAACCTGCCACCACAGATTTACCATTTCACCCACACACCTCCATTTTCTTGCATAAAAATCCAATCTTTGTCCACTTTTCCAACTTTCCAGCCAAATCTTGAACATGGTTCCTTCTCCACCTCCTTCCCAATCCAACCCTTTCGACTTCACTACCAAAGTGAGCCCCAACATTCTCCTCATCTTCATAATCCTCGCCATAATCTTTTTCATTTGCAGTTTACTCCATCTTCTTGTCAGGTTTCTACTAACCCCTTCAAGTTCAAGCAGAGTGGACACTGATGAGACTGAGGACAATGCCACTGCCTTCCAAGGCCCTCTGCAGCATCTTTTCAACTTACATGACTCAGGGGTAGATCAGTCTTTTATCGACACGCTTCCGGTTTTTACTTACAAAGAGGTTATTGGTGTGAAGGATCCTTTTGATTGTGCTGTTTGTTTGTGTGAGTTTGATGGTGAAGATAAGCTTAGGTTGTTGCCAAAGTGTAGTCATGCTTTTCACATGGATTGCATTGATACTTGGCTTTTGTCACACTCCACTTGCCCACTTTGTAGGGCTTGTTTGGTTGATGATTCTTGGATGAATAGTGGTGTTAATTGTTCTCATGTGGTTCATGTTCTTGAATCTGGAAGAACTGATGATCAGATTTCTAGAGAGCTAGGTTCTTGTTCCAATTTGAGTAATACCAATGCTAATGGTCATGAGAGTTTAGGGGAAGTTCTAGAAAAGGATGAGAAGGTTGTTTTGGTGAAGCTTGGCAAGTTTAGGAGTGTTGCTGGTGGTGTGAGTGAGGAGGGTATAGTTGGAAATGGAAATAGTGATGCAAGAAGGTGTTTTTCAATGGATTCATTTGCATATGTGATGAATGAGCATTCATCTTTGCAAGTTCCAATTAGGACCCCTATCAAGAAACAATCTAGCAAGAAGGCTTATTTGCCGAATAGGATGGCAATGTCGGAATGTGGATGCGATTCGAGGAGGGAATTCAGCGGTTTTGAAGCGTTTAGGGCTGTTGGGAATGATCAAGGTGGGAGTAAGTCTATTGGTAGAAGTAAGAGGGAGAGTTTTTCAATGTCAAGTGGTGGGTTGATGGAGTCGTGGAGACGGGCGTTTTCGTTTAGGTTCTCGATGGAGAGGAATCGGGGTGGTGTCGAGGAATTGAAAGACGAGAACGGTGGTTCGAACGCTTGGAGGACGATTTCGGAAATGGAAGTTTGTAGGTGGGAGGATGGAGGGAGTGAAATTGGGTCTGAGGCAAAGGCAGCACCTTCTTCTGGGAAGAGGACTCTTTCTTGGCTACTGAGATCAACATAGCAAACAAAAATGTCCAAAGGAATGTTTAGTTTAGTCTAGTCCAGTTCAGTTTGTCATTTTATTGTTTATTGATACTACATTTTGCTCTTCATTTTATTTTTGGCTTCTGATAAACAACAAAACCAAAACTCGTTATCAAGGCCATTATACCACAAATGTATGCAATTGGCATTACAGACTTGCTGTTGACTAGTTGCTACAATGAGGCCATGAGTGAAACCAGAAAATTTTGATGTTCTGTAGGTATTAACTGAACAGAGCTAACTAACAAGTATATATTTAAAAAAAAAATTATTTTTTGCCCGTTACATTATTTCAAGACTATTGATGCATGTGAACATTTAAGGTTTCGTGGGCAATGGCTGTCATAGTTAGATGTCAGCATTTATTCTTCGATCCTGCTTTTAGTAAAATAAAAATATGAAATTAGCATTTATTGCAAGTCCTAAAGATCCAGTTTTTAAATTGCAAGGTATTGTTATTTGGATCCGAAATGTATGAATGAACTAGTAAAATAGGAGTTTGTGAATTCTTTCATGCTAATTTCACCTTGCTGAACTAAGCAGAATATGAATGATCGGAACTAGTTTGTTAGGGATTTTGATAGTACCATAAGCACTTTATAGTTGTACATTTATAGATATTGCACGAGCCGAGCCTTATAGAGGTCTTCTTGACTCAATCGATAAGATGTCTGAACTTAATTTACACTTGTTTCGTTATCGAATTGAGTAAGGTAGTCTTCTTGATACTCGACTATGTTCGATTATACTTGATCAAGTGTAATTTTTTATATTATTTATCGGTAACAAACTCGAGTTTGATTAAAACTTGAACGGAATCCTGAGCCGAGCTTGGGGAACCTTGTTTGGTTGCAAATTTGAATTGGAAAAACTCAAATCCAATTGAGTTTTTACACACACAAATACATCTGGAATTGAATATTTTTTCAATTTTAATTCGGAACCAAACACTCTACTTTCTTTTAATGAGCTGAGCTAGACTAGATAACAACATTAATTCGAATTCAGCTGGTTATACAACACACAAATTTCAGCTGGTAAAATAGCACACAAATTTCAGCTGGTAAAACAGCACATAGTATAGCGTAGACAAGAAGGGAATGGAAAGTATAAATTAGAGTGAATGTGATAGGACGTTGTTTTTCCCATCGCTAATTCGTTGGACGAATTAGTAAGCTTTGCCTCTAGGACAGTGGATTGGTTGCTCAAAAGAGCGGGTTCACCCTTTGAAGGGGTAGGTTCGCGGATAGGGTTTAGCCTAGCGGGTGCACGCAACGTGGTCAGAGTGATGCAAGTATCTGTCTTCATTAATATTCACATACTTATGGTTAAGCCCTACCTGACATAATATTTCAGGTAGTCAAGAGTTCTAATAAAAATAAGATATTAGAAAGATATGATGAAATAATTAGGAAATCTACCTGCCTTATTACTAGAGATAATCTAGGAATAACCTGATTATCTCTGGCTCTAAGAATAATCTCAAACGATACTAATGCATTAAATAAGAATAATAGAAGTATATAGCATATACTCCACCGATACTGGGCCTAGGCGAACTAGCCGATTTCATTAGAGCGGGCCGAACTGGAAGTCAGAAAAAGTTCCAACATAAACGTCAATCACAGAATATCAATACATCAAGTATAAATTACACACAGCAGAATGGAGAACGGAAAAAACATCAGTAAAAGCGTAAAAGGCGAACGGAGATGCTGGGATTGGATTGGAAGATTGATGGGAGTGATCTTTTGGCTTATTGCATGACTGGTTTCCGTTCCTCCTTCGCTAAGGCACATAAAGTGGCATGTCTTCATAAAATATGGACCTGCACAGCTCTTCGTTTCCATTCCTCAGCTGCTCATTAATCATAACCCGAACACTTTCCACGAAGCCTTGGGACATTGATCCAAAAATCAACTTTGACAGGGTTGGGCTTTCCATCATGTCCTCAGGGAGTTCCAACAAGTTGCGGCACTGCTTAATAGTCAAAACAGAAAGATTTGGCATGGATTCGCCCAGGTCCAGCATCCAGTGTTTTAACGAAGTCAAATTTGTCATTTCATATCTTTCTAGATTTGAAAAGCTCGAACCAGTGCAGGAAATTGCGTCAACTTTAATAGCATGATTGCGCAAGACAAGGCTTTGCAGATTTTCAAATCTGCCTAATATTGGCATTGGATCTTCATGAAATTCTGTCCTGTCAAGCACCATCTCAGTGAAATTTTGGGCAACAATCTTCAGGTCCTTGGGCATTCGTTTTATGTATCCCTCGAGATACAAGCTGTGAATTCCATGGCACTCCAACAAATTCTTGAAAGTTTCTTTTCTTTCTACAGAGTAACAATCGAACTTTTTAAGATCGAGCGATGACTTTTTTGGCAAATGTGATATGCTGATGACATCCATATTGCTGATCAGATTCTTCAAATCATTGTTTTCTCCTAGTGCTATTACTTTGAGAATCTGAAGATGTTCGAACTGTAGGAGAGAACCCACGTCACATACACCGGAGTGAAAATTTTCAAGTGTTTCAAGCGTTGTCAGTCCGTCGAGCTGCAGTTTCTCTCCGGGTTTACTCTCAAATTCCGCTGGAAAATATAAATGTTTCAATTTCGACATGTTGAAGAGGACATTTGGTATTATCAGTTTGGTCCTCACACGTAAATCCAATGTTTCCATGTACGGAAACCTGCTGCAAGACAATGGAAACTCTTCAAGGTAGCATCTTCCAATGCCAAGGTACCTCAAATAAAACAGCTTGTCTATGCTCATTGGAAAATTGTTATCTCGAAAATCAATGTCATCAAACTCCAACACTCTTGTCCATTTGAAGTGCTCAAGCTGACCAGCAAACTTTCTGGGCCATTGTGAAAGCAGCGAAAGTTTCTCACCACCAAAGAACAGAAGGGATCGGATGTGGTTCACATTATGAATAATTGAAGAGATACCACCATCACGTTTTAGGCGACTGTCCAAATGTACAACAATTCTATCCACCATAGAGGTTCTTCCACTTCCAGGTTTACAGTCAACAATTGCAAAAAAAGCTTCTGTTTTTCCTTTAAAAAAGGAGAGTCGACGAGTCATGTCGTGAAGCTGACAGGATAGAAGTTTTCTTGTTACTGACTCGTCTTCTGGTTTTGCAATCAACAGGTTAACGTCAATCAGTCTTTTCAAGCTGCTTTCAGCTTCATCTCTGGTTGATACTAACCCTTCAGCACTCCACATTAAGTATAATTTCTCTACTGATATCCGTTGATTAGGTGGAAATTGACCCAGATAAAGAAAACATAGCTTTATTAGAGGGTCCAGGTACTTATAGCTTAAACCTATGGTGTCTTGTAAAGAGCGCGCCTCCACCGAATCTTGTGTTAGCATATCATTCAGCATTTTATCCCAGTTCTGGACCGGGTGACCATTAAAGGATTGAGCAACCTTAATAATTAGGCTTGGTACGCCTTGGCACAGATTCAGTATACTGCTCACTATACTTCCCAACAGTTCATTTTTATGGAGATCTGAACAAAAGAAAGAAAAAACAATATGAAAGAGGGTATGTTAAGTGTGTGGGAGAGATCGACCATCGACTGTAAAATTATGAGCTGAGCAATATACTTAAGGAAGAAACTACATATAAATAAATTTAATATATAATGTTGTAATGATCTTACAAAGGAGAAAATATAACTACGAGTTCTATGCGATGTTATAGAAGATGAAGAAAGAACCCTCGGTTGAAGTTGAAGTCTAATATTGTTGAGTCAACATTGATGGCGTCAAGAAACATTAAGTCAACATTAACTCTATTAATATAAGAGAGTAAGTTGTTGGAAGTTTGATCTCAAGTGAATTGACATCTTGTCTTTAATGAATTTTAAAATTTATCCTCCTTCATAGGAGTTTCTCGTCAAATAGTACTAATAGAGAATATTAATTATTGATCTCATATTGTAATTATGAGAGAATATCAAAACCCTTCGGAACCACCGCGATTCCGTGGCCGCCCGAAGAAGCAAGGGACTTCGGCGAATGCTGCGGAACCAGTGACAATTTGGGGACATCGACCAGTACCGTTAAGATCGACTTGGGGGAGATAAGGGAGGAATCGATCATGGAGGAGGGAAGCTTGCTGAATCCGATTGGGAGTGGGGCGGATTGCACACCGACTGCCTATGATGCGGCAACATCATATGTTGCGTGGAGCCGAACCATGAAGTTGTAGAATTTTAAGGAAACAACATCGATGAACGGAGAGGAAGATGCGGCAGCATCTGATTTTTCGCGCCTGATAAGGGAGTTGCAGGTTGGCACGAAGAAGGCTGGGGCGAATTGTGAAGTAGAATCTTCAAAAACCTTGGACGACCAGGATAGGGAAAAAACCCAGATTAAGAACACCATACCTGATAATTCCCCAGACAAACCGCTATGGGCGGATATAATTAGTGGGAGTCGAAGACCGGAACATAGCAAGAAAATCCAGTATGTCCCACCGGTTGTGGTTGATGGGGAGATCGAGGTAGAGATTGATGATGTGGATGTGGAATCCGAGCTCAAAATTTGGGAAAACTCATTGATCTTCTATGTTATGGGAATTGACCTGACCATGAATGCACTTAAACAGTTCATGATCAAGTTCATGATCAACTACTGGAACTTCGTCAAGTTACTGGAAATCTTCTACAATGAGGAAGGTTATTTTTCATTATCCGATTCCAAGATGAAGACGAGTGGAAGAATGGACCGTACTCCCTGTTTGGAAAGACCATCATCCTATTGCATTGGGTACAAAACCTCTCTCTTAAGGAGGATTTACTCCGTACCATGCCTGTGTGGGTTAAGTTCCCGAACCTGCCTCTGCATCTTTGGGGGGCACAAAGTATTGTAAAGATAGCCAGTACGGTAGGAAAATCGATGGTTACATATGAATGTATGCTAAGAAGCTCAGAGTTACGTATGTCAAGGTGATTATAAAGGTGGATGTCACGAAGGAGCTACGAAAGACAATTATTATTAAGGATAATGAAGGTTTAGAGCACCTGGTGGAGTATGAGTGGCAAATCCCGTTTAGCGGAAGATGACAACTGATAGGACATAATTGGAGCAAAGCCAATTATTATGATTATGTGGAACGTCAGGGGGCTAAAAAAAGTAGTAAAATTTCGTGAGATTGGCTCCTGCCTCTCTAATATTAATGTATCAATCGTTGCTCTTTTGGAAACAAGGGTACCGAGTTCGACATCGTCTAGGTCGCAAATGGTGCTATCTTGATAATTATCATAAACATGATAATGGAAGAATTTGGATTCACTGGGATGACCAAATGATGTTCGGTTAGTTGCTCCTTCAGATCAATATATTCACTGTGGTATCTATAGTTTGGATGGTTGTCTATCCCAGTGGATTACTTTTGTCTATGCACATAACACACGTCGTACACTCTGGAGGGATATTGAATAGTTGGCAATGCAATAGGGGACCCGTGGATGGTAATCGACGACTTCAATAATGTACTACATTACGAAGACCACATAGAGGGTCAAAGTGCTGGATGTCGAGTTTTGGGACCTTGCACTTATGATGGATGGTACACGCCTAGCCGAGATGGACATGATTGACAACGAAGTGCAGCTCAGTTGGTAAGACGCTTCATCTCTGACCAATAGGTCGGGGGTTCGGGTCACCCTTTAGCTGTTTCAAAAAAAAAAGAAAAGAGATGGATATGATTAAGGATCACTTCATATGGTCGAATCGACATATCTACTCCCGCATTGACCGATCCATCTGCAATCCTGAGTGGTTCCAAACATATGATTCAATGGTGCTTAGGGTTCTGGAACCCGGGGTATTCGACCACACCCCGCTGTACCTGCAGATGGAGGTGGTTTATAGAACAAAACATCACCAATACCGTTTTATTAATAGCCTTGCAACACATGATCGGTTTCTAGAGGTAGTCCATGAGGCAAGGAGCTTCATGGCAGTCGATGTACACGGTCTGGAGAAGGCTACTTGCCCTCTAGCCGTGCTTGAGGAATCTGGGTTGGCAGCATATGGGGGTGCGTGCCAGCTCAACAGCGCCCGTGGCGAGCTCTTAGATGTGCAAGATGCACTAATACTTGACCGTATTGATAGAGTTAAAACTACTTTAACATAGATGATCAAATGGATTGAGATTGAGGAGTCACTTATGGCACAAAAGGCAAAAGTTAGGTGATGGAAATAATGCTTTCTTTCATGCGTCAAGGATAAGAAAAGACAGGTTGGACTTACGAGTTACAACTGAGGGAGTGGTTCTGACGGAATACAAGGCGATGGAAGATGAGGTGCTTTGATTCTATACGAATATGGTGGGCAAGAATTCACCGAGGTAAGATGGAATTGATGTTGAGGCGCTTAGGAGTGGGAAACAACTGAACCGCCTGGAGAGGCTTGGCCTCATCCGAAAGGTAACTGAGGAGGAGGTTTGGGAGGCCCTCCAGGGTATAGGTGATACCGAGGCCCCATGAATTGATGGTTTTAATGCCCACTCTTTAAAGCTGCATGGCTGGTGATCAAAACGGATGTGCTTGTTGCTGATTTCGATCTCTTTGACAATGAAAGGTTATACAATGCTTCCAACTATACCCTTGTCACCTTCATTTAGAAATCGGCTGGAGCATGCACTATGAAGGAGATGAGGCTTATATTGCACCACCTTGTACAAAATCATCTCAAACATCTTTACAAACCAGCTGAGTAAGGTTATAAACTCTGTGGTGGATGAAAGGCAATCCACATTCCTCCCTGTTAAGGTTATCCATGATAATGTTTTGCTGGCTAGTGAGTTGGTGCAAGGGTATGATCGAAAGTGTGTCTCTCCTCGGTACATGATCCAAATGGACCTACATAAAACTTATGATAATGTGGAATGGAGCGCTCTGAAAGGGATTATCGATGAGCTAGGGCACCCGTTGATTTTCACGAATTAGATCATGCACTGTGTCCGGTCTGTAATATCGATAGTCCATCAACAACATGCCCTCACGACTCCTCAAGGCAGCAAGAGGTTTGTGGCAAGGTGATCTTGTTTCCCCTCTGCTTTTTTGTGATAATGATGGAGTATTTACAAAGGGTACTACTGAAAGTCAAGATTGCCCTAGATCTCAACTTCCATCCGAAGTGTGAATGGTTGGATATTGTGAATCTCTACTTTGCGAACGATCTCCTTCTATTTAGCCAGAGGGGATTTCCAGTCAGTCTCGATCCTCATGAGTCAGTTTAACCACTTCTCGTGACACATGACTTGTTGTAAACCAAGAGAAATGACATATCTATTGTGGTAGAGTCGGCCCTCTCTCCTATCCCAGCTCCTTGCGATTAATGGCTTTGTAGGTCAACTGCCGATCAAATATTATGGAGTGCCGCTTACTGCCAAAAAAACTAATTGCTCATTTGTGCCAACCCCTCATTGATCGAATCACGGCTCGGATCAGGCACTGGAGCTCGAAGCTATTAAGCTGCGCTGGTAAGATGCAACTTATTCGTAGTGTTTTACAGGCAATGACTAAGTACTGGATGCAGGTTTTCCTTATGCCTAAGCAGGTGATACGACATATTGAAGCTCTCTGTCGGTCTTTCCTATGGAGTAGCACTGTGGATATTACGTAACGAGCCCCTATTACTTGGGATAAGGTGTGCGATACGAAGAATGCTGGAGGCCTTAATCTCACTTCCTTGGTTGAGTGGAATGTGTGTACTATTGCTAAACTGCTCTGGAACATATGTTGTAAAGCGGATAAATTATGGGTCAAGTGGGTCCATATCTACTACATCAAGAATAGGGAGGTAATGGATGTGGAACTCCCTACGGATGCCTCCTGAATTTTAAAGGCCATCACGAAGAGCCGGGATATGGTACAAAACTCGGCAACTTGTACACAAATGTGGCACACGGGGAGGTTTTATACCCGGTCATTATACGAGGAGTTGCAGAGCGTAAAAGTTGATGGAAGAAATGGTGGTTCAATAATAATGCAGAAACACGGGCTCAATTTTGCACTTGGATGGACTAAGCAAACGACTTGCAACAAAAGACCGGGTAAGAAGATTGAACCCGAATGTCTCACCAACCTGTGCTTTCTGCCAAGAGGATGAAACGATGTGCACCTTATCTTCTCCTGCCCATACTCGAACTGCATCTGACAGCGTGAGATGATGTAGTTGGGGATCCAGCGCATTCCATGAACTTGGAAGGAGAAAACTGATTGCCTATGTATGCAACTAAGGGGTAATGGCTTGCACAAGAAATTACTCCGATGTTCCTTCACTGAAGTTGTCTATGCCATTTAGATGGAGAGGAATAACTGATCTTTAAGCATAATCCTATAAAGTGAGGCTTGATGAGAAAATAGTTACTAATGTTATAAATAGATATTGGCAGGATAAAAAGATGCGCAAGCACTGTGCTTCGCTTATGTTGAACTATTGTTTTGATTATGTTTTGTTCACCGAGATCTTTAGATCGGTTCTGCACTTAACTGCTGGAATGCAATAAAAGTATTCTCAATTCCATAATATGTAAAATATTTTGGAATAAGGTCTCATAAAATACATTTTTATATGCATTTTATACATGGCACAATAAAAGTATAAGATAAAGATTCGATCACAAAATATCTACTTGGCATCTGGTTTAGCGCGGTGCTTGATTACTCCCTCCATCCCTTGCCAGTTGTCCACTTAATAATTTGTACCAAATGAGTTTACACGTTTACATTTGCAATTATTCATTTGAATGTTCCCAAATTTAAGTTTATATGTTGCCTTTCAATATTCTGCTTTGTAACTTACACTTGTACGTATAAGTGCTCCCTTCTTCTTAGGCTTTATTTTACAAAATTAGCTGAAACTTAGGTGGTAGTTATTTTTTTTAACAAGCTAACTTATTAGCTTATCAACCAGCTAGCTTTTCATCTAACTTGTTTAAAAAGTTGATCGTTTACGTAACGAGTTTTTTATAAAAAAATAGCTAACTGAAAAGTTAGTGGTAAATATCGACTTAATTACCATGGTGACTGGAGGTGTTTATGGTTTATGTCTCTTCTCGCAAATTGTGAGGGGTATATATGATTATTTGATTCTTCAACTTTTCTCATATATAGAATTTGTCCAGTCTTCGGTCAAAATAGATCTCATTAACTTTTCAAACAAACTAGCTAGCTAATTATTCAGCTATCAACTATCTTTTCAGTTACCAGCTAACTTTTCAGATAGTTTTACCTGCCTTCATATCTTCTCTTCACTCATACTCCCATTAGGTAAATAGTATCTTTCTAATCGACATCTATGCAGAGATTCTCGCTTTACTTCCATATTCTTCAACGTGTACACGATGTTTAACTATATATATATGTCTCTTTATTGTGCCCGCAAACTGTTTGTTTGTTTAGGTATGTAACGCTCCCCTCTTAAGTCAAGGATTAGCTATTTGATTCACTTAAAAGGAGCATGTCTGATTTTTATAGCTATTACTAGACCTGCTGCTATTTCCTATGTTGTTGGCATCCTTGGTCAATTTATGACTTCACCATCAGTTGTACTTACTGGCTGATCAAAAAGTGGCAAGGCATTTTGCGTGCCTGATACTAGAAGGTATATATTTGCATATTGCGGTTGTATGGGTAAAAAACGGATTAGTTGGAAAAGTAAGAAACACAACTAGTTGTTAGTAAATCTTCCACAAAAGCTGAATATAAGGCTCAAACCACTTGTGGGATCTCTTGGCTAATATATTTGTATTCAATGATTTTGGAATCGAATAGGAGAAACTTGTTGTTCTCTTATGTGACAATCAATCAAACATTTATTTGGCTAATAATCCAGTGTTATAAGAAAAAACAAAACATATTCAATATTGCCATATTGTAAAGAACATATTGGTGAGAAGAAGATTAAAGTTTCTCGTATCAGCTCAGAAAACCAATTGGTAGACCTATCCATTAAGGCCTTGCCAAGTAGAAGTTTTATAGTAAAAGATGCACGTAATTCAACATCTATGAACATCTTGAGGAGAAAACTACAAATAAATCAAGATGCAATGATTTCATGATCTCACATATGACATTGAAGTTGAAGGAAGAACGCTTGGTTGTTATGATTTTAGAGATCTGCATATATCGTTGTATATACATCTTATGTAAGTATGCATTGTAATTACATAGTTTGTTTGACTTGTGTTGTAATAAATATGGTATGTTGTTTTTTAAGGTTGACGAAGATTTGGGGTTGTGAACTTGTGATTACTGGAATGGAGTTGGTTGTGCCTGAGTCCTTGAATTTAGGAGATCGTGATCTGTCCACTAATTTGAATATTCCTCCATCAACTTTTCCCCTAACTCAAGTCAAAAGAACATTGACTAGGTGAATCTTTGAAATACGATTTGATATTGAAACATTGAATTTTTTCCATTTAAATCATATCCCAAATACTCGATAAAATTAGCTGAAAATGTAGTTGGTAGCTTGTCAGGTAGTTTTCTTTTTTTAACAAGCTAACTTGATTAACTTTTCAAACCAACTAGATTTTCAGCTAGCTTGTTTAAAAAAATGCGTGTTCACGTACCAAGCTTTTTATAAAAAAAAACTAACTGAGCTGAAAAGCTAACTGAAAAACTAGTGGTAAACAATGACTTAGTACACCAAACCAAGCAAGACTTTAGACCATCTTCAATAGTGCAATAACTCGCTGCAACTCACTTTTCTCTGCCACATCAACATTTTACTCACTGCAACTCACTTTTCTCTGCCATGTCAATATTCTACTCACTTTGCAATTCTACGAAATTCTTTACTCCAGCAGTGAGACCCAAAATCTATTTTATGTTAACATTTCTTTCAAACTCAATTATTCATTTCATTTTCTTTTCGTATTTCATTTTAAACTTTATTATTGAATTGATTTTAAATATTATTAATTAATTATGACAAAATCACACAAATAATATATTAATTGAAAATAAAAATTACATCTCCATTACTAGTCTCTACTACTAGTGTGAAGCAGTTGGTTACACAAAGATATATCTTTCCCCATTTGACCTTTTAATTTTGACTGATGGTTAACATTCACGCGTTTTTGCTCGCTTTAGCTCTAAAATTTAAGAAAACCCCAATGTTTTCTCAAGTTTGTTTTACTATAAATAGGTAGTATTAAATTTTTCTTAACTTATGTTTGCTCATCCGATTTTTTTCTTGATTTTTGCAAAGTATTAATGTTGAGAGGTTTAAAGTTTTTGTTTGCTATTAATAACCATAATTTATAACAACAAAATTAATTTTCAATGATAATGATAAGTATTTAGTATTTACATATTTAAATTACTCTTTACATATAGTTTTATAGCATACAAAATTATTTTACTTATGATACGAGTAAAGCATAACAAAGTTTTTTAAAATTAAAAATTATAATTAATATATCTATTTAATGTATGCACGTATAACATGCACACATATACTAGTTACTGTAAAAAATTATAATACTTGAGATTGAAAAATAGAACACTTAAAATTAAAATTTACAATACTTGAAATAAAAAATTAAAAATTACAATCATTATATATGAAAATGTAAATCAAAACACGCATGAACGTCATATACCAATGAAACAAGCAAAGCATCATCATCACAATAATTAAATTTTTTTCTGTTTATGTTTCTTATTGACATCTTACCCCCAGTAACTTAATGCTATTGACATGTGTTTAATAAGTGCGTGTATTGAGTTATTTTTGTTTTTCTCATTCAAAGTTGATGCTTGATGATGGTTGTAAATATCGAAGAATGAAGGTTGATAGTTTAATGTATGCAACATTAAGTATGAGGTTTGTTTCGTATTGTATCTTTGATTCATATAATATTTATAGTGTAATATTAAATAATATTTATATTATTAATATGGTACTTTTTTTATATTGTACGGTGTTTGTAATATAATTCTAAATAATACTTGTAATTAAATGTCGGTAAATGAGAGTGATCTTACGAGATCAAATCTACACATATTCTAATAGATTATTAGGTGATTAAAGATTAATTTTGTTTTTTTTCTAAAACGATTAAAGGCTGACTCGAACCCATAGTTGGAGGATTAATTTTGGTTATTAAATATAAAATATATTTAGTATTTTGTTAAAGTACATCTATACTAAATTCTACTTCCTCCATCTCTAGAGTAGTTTTCAACTTTTGAATTCGACGAATTTATCTTAAACTGTAAATGTAAAATATTTAAATATTATATAACAAAAATGTAGTGGCTAAAATTCCATATTATATGAAAAAGATTGAGCATTTCATAGGGAGTTAATGTATATGGAAGAGAATAGTGATGAACCTCGAAGTGCCTGGGCCGACACCTGTTGGAAAAGCTCAATAGTTGCGTCATCTTGCAAAGGGCCAAGTCTAATGACGTCTCCTAGGATATGACTGGCCACTCTTTCGTCGCTGGTGGTGATGATTATGCTGCTACCAAATTTGTTCGGTAACAATGCTCTCAGTTTATCATACACGTCTGTAGACCAAACATCATCCAAAATGATCAGGTATCTCCGCTCCTCCAGAATCACACCAAGTTTCTCACCCAATTCCGAAATTGACATATTCTGCAAGTGCTCAATAATCTCATCACTCTTGTCTGAAAACTGCACCATAACATCCTCCATCCTAAAATTGTGGGTCACACGAACCAAACACAGACGGTTATAATCGGGCAGATTCCTCATGGCAGAGAAAACTTTAAGTGCTAGCGATGTCTTTCCTGTTCCTGGCTTGCCCACAATGGAGATAATGTATGATGCTTCGTCCCAATTGCTGTACGATCCAGCACGTAACCTACTCAGTAACTGTTTGGTTTCCTTGTCCAATCCAACGAACTCTGTTCTCGGCAAATGGTTCAATGCATCATTGGAAGAGGAAGTGTCTAGTTGTGTAAGAGTAGCCTCCAGAGAAACCCTGAGCTCATCAATCCTTTTGCAAATGTTGTTGATATCATGGTCATGACTCTCCCCTAATACAACCGCTTCCACTGCATCCTCGATGTCGTGGGCCAACCGGAGGACTTCTTGGCTGAACTCCCATTCTTGTTCAGCTCGGTTCAGGAGTAGTCCTTGAATGATCTTTAGTTCATTAGAAATTCCGGAAACAGTGTTCCTGAATTCATTTTCAACTGTAAGATGCTCGCTCAGCAAGTTGTGAACCCTTGCGAGTACGGCTGGCAGCAACACCGCAGTGCTCATCTTAACTCATATATCTTGCCGGCAACGCCATAGTTTACATGATAGCAGTCTACACAAACAGAGATAGGAAATATCTTAATTTGATGGTCCTAACACAATTCAAAAAACATAAACTCAATAATAGCAAACACCTACCAGTCCAAACAATAATTGAACCAAGATAGTACCTAGTACCTACCATTTGAATGAAATGTGTTATCTCAATTTGAGCCAAACAGTTCAAATAGACAAAATTACCATATCAAATATCTCATATTTTACGACAAACATCGCGTGTTAGTTATTATATATACGGATGCCGTTATATATACTCTATTAATTTGAAGTTAATTATATAATATATTTGTTTACATCCTTCGTCCCGTCTCATGTTATCTATTTTAATTTTTTCGATCAACTGTCTTCAACTTTGACCGGAAAGTAATCTTAAACAACAAATATAAAAAATATATTCAAACTAGATTACAAAACTTTAGGAAGTATTAAAAAAAATAATAATGTAATGTTAATCTTGTCTCTTTAATACGTCATAAAAAAATAATAATGTAATGTTAATCTCGTCTCTTTAATATACGTCATAAAAGTTTCGCTTTCTCCCACCTACCGATAGTTTTGTTCGAATACAAATGGTCTGTTTGTTTTCCTCTCACTTTCTGCCACTCCTTGAACCTACCGGTCAGAACAAAAATAGCAAACACCTACCAGTCCAAACAATGATTGAACCAAGATAGTACTAGTACCTACCCATTTGAATGAAATGTGTTATCTCAATTTGAGCCAAACAGCAATAGACAAAATTACCATATTAAACATCTCATATTTTACTTCATATTTTACTACAAACATCGCAGGTTAGTCTTTATATATACGAATGCCGTTATATATACTCTATTAATTTGAAGTTAATTATATAATATATTTGTTTACATCCTTCGTCCCGTCTCATGTTATCTATTTTAATTTTTTCGATCAACTGTCTTCAACTTTGACCGGAAAGTAATCTTAAACAACAAATATAAAATATATATTCAAACTATATTACAAAACTTTAGGAAGTATTAAAAAAATAATAATAATGTAATGTTAATCTTGTCTCTTTAATATACGTCATAAAAGTTTCGCTTTCTCCCACCTACCGATAGTTTTGTTCGAATACAAATGGTCTGTTTGTTTTCCTCTCACTTTCTGCCACTCCTTTGAACTTACCGGTCAGAACAAAAATAGCAAACACCTACCAGTCCAAACAATAATTGAACCAAGATAGTACTAGTACCTACCCATTTGAATGAAATGTGTTATCTCAAATTGAGCCAAACAGTCCAATGGACAAAATTACCATATTATATATACGGATGCCGTTATATATACCCTATTAATTTGAAGTTAATTATATAATATATTTGTTTACATCCTTCGTCCCATCTAATGTTATCTAGTTTAATTTTTTCGGTCAACTGTCTTCAACTTTGACCGGAAAGTAATCTTAAACAACAAATATAAAAAATTATATTCAAACTATATTACAAAAATTTAGGAAGTATTAAAAAAAATAATAATGTAATGTTGATCTGGTCTCTTCAAAAAATACATCATAAAAGTTTCGCTTTCTCCCACCTACCGATAGTTTTATTCGAATACAAATGGTCTGATTGTTTTCCTCTCGCTTTCTTCCACCTACCACTACCAGTGCCTTGCATGGCTGACATTTCCTTGGCAAGTGAAGTTGTGAACCACACATCTTGGAAATTAAACTAAGACCATTTCATCTTTTCACTTGTCAATATTCATCTCTCTGTTTCTGTTGTGCATTACCAGTGCATATAGATCATGAATTACATCAGGGAGCAACTGAAGCATCTCAAGAGCAACAAAAAAGAATACGAGCTCATTAATCATGCTGAACCGTCTGAAACGGCAGCTGTGCAAGCCATATATAGACGTATAACCAACCCAGGAAATCAATCGCCTGCAGATGGCATTGCAGCTATTAATCCTTCCTTGCCTTCCATAGCCAATCGTTCCCAACAAAGAGAGAGCAAGATTGACGACTTACTTCCAAGATTTGGGCCACTTTATCAACAAGACAAGGATCCTATGGATAACTTCAAGAAAAAGGCATGGCGCCGTTTGAAATATAATTCCATTGGAGGAGACGGTGGGGTTGTGAAGGAGAAGGTTGTAGCTTCTATAAGAGAAATCGAAGAGGAAGCAAAAGCAACATATGATTTGGACATTGCAGGTGCACCTTCTGAATTTCGCATGATGATGATAAAGGATGGTTGTTTCTTTCTTCACTTGGCATTCATTATCCTCAAAGAAGATGCCTATCGCAAAGAAGATACTGTATTCAGTGAATTGGGTCGAAGCATATCTGAGAAGGACATTAAGCAGTGGATGGAAGCCATGTTCTTGGTCGGTAATCAAATCCCACTTGTGGTCCTGAAAGTACTGATCAAGCAAAAACACTTTGAGGACATAATTGCTCAATTAACCTGGGATCCTGCTGTTCTTGATTTGCGTAGGAAGGCCTTGTTCGACATGATAACTTCTCTCAATCAAAATGTTCCTTCTGAAATACTATCTGGTCTTAAGAACTTAGTTCTTGGGGCAGCCCCTACGGATGATAAATTTGGCAAGTACGAAGTCACTCCCTTTGATCTGGAAGCAAATACAGAGGAGAGCAATGACGAGAGTGAAAGAAATTTTGCAAGCGCCACCGAGTTGAAAAAATCTGGAATTGTTGTCAAGAAATTAAATACTGGAGGACCTAGAAGTATCCATTTCACAACGTGTTACTGGTGGGCAAGTTTACACTTGCCTACTCTGCGAGTTGATGAAGATACAGAGATGGTATTCAGATCTCTCCAAAGTTACGAGATGAGTACCAAACAATTGGGAAAGCATAACCATGAAGTACAAACCTACATTGCTTTTATGAGCGACTTAATCCAGACTCCACAAGATTTAAGCCTCCTCCAGAAAAAAGGGATTATTGAAGGAAGTCCTGATCATGCTGACAAGTTGCTGGGTGTCCTGCGAAGGCTTAATTCCAAGAACGTTACATTGACATATAAGTTTCGCAATATGAAACGCCAGATCAGGGATTTCTCTAGCCCACTGATTCGCTACAAGAAGATCATATCCTTCATCGTCTTGCTTACGTTTTTGCAAACTTTGTTTACTTTGTTGGATTATTTTAAACCTTTTGAGCAGAAGCAAAATAAATGAGGTTTTTGTCTGTAAGCTTATCTAGGATCAGTTCATTGCATCATTTTCTTTTTCTCCATCTTTTTTATTGCAATTGTAATTAAGATTATCAAATTTCACTTCTCTACAACAAATACCACCTGTACCTGCAATTTCTTTTGCCTTCCCTAAGTTTCAGAACACAGTTGAAAAGAATGCTAGCGTTTCCACAAAAAAGAAAAGGGGAACAACTCCAGTATTAGACCGTGCCCGCCCGTCGTGCCAGACGGCGCGCCTTCGACGTCCCAATGGCACATTCTCGCCACGCCGACGGGCGGGGCGAGAAAATTTGCGCCATGCCACGGCGCAAATGGTGCCCGGCGCGGTCAGCAGCCGATCTGCTGCCACCTACCCCCTTTTTATTTTATTTTTTTTTCGTTTTTTCGGGTTTTCGATTTTTATTCGTTTTCGAACGATAATATAAAAAAATCACCAACGGATACGTTTTTTCACGATCTTTAAAATGAGACCAAATTTGAATTTTTTTAATTTTTTTGTTGTAATATATTTCTCGTTTGTTTTATGCCATTAAATTTTAAAACGTCTTCAATAAAATGCAATTTCATTAATTTTCACTTCTAAACAATTCTATGATATGAAAATTAAAAAAAAAAATTAAAAAAATGACGTGGCGCGTCGTCGTCGCGTCGTCATCGACACGTCATTTTTTTAAAATTCAAAATCAAACATAATTCAAAGTTCAAATTCATATTGAAAAATTCATGAATACAAACAAGGCAGAAGGTGAAAAACACAAAGCAAACAAGGCAGAAAGTAAAAAACACAAAGCAAACAAGGCAGAAG